>APFE030755500.1:178352-313766 GCA_000404065.3 Pinus taeda
TATTTCATCCATTTTTACTCTTCTCTATTATATCATTTGTTATAATTTATCATTTAAATCCATTTTATAAATGATTTATGTTCTTATGGATGAATATTATTTATCTTCCTTTATTTCTAATAAATTGATGATTATGAATTATTTTATCAATGATAGTTTAATAAGTTGGTTATAACATTATTCACCATTTTTAGCCTCCAAGATAATTTCCAAATTGAAGATCTGATCATTAAAAGTGCCAACTCAGAAATGCGCTGGAATAAGAAGTGACAGTTTTGCGGTTGAGATTCTGAGCAAATGAAGACGAATCTGGAAAATATGGAACATGGGTTTTGTCTAGAACGGACCCAATTAACTTAATCAAAGAACGGTTTACCCAAATTCAACTTTTACTGAGAGAAACGCAGGGTTCTTTGAGCATGATTTTCTGAGATTTGTTATTGCAGCCGTCCTCCAAATCTCAGCTGCAAAGCCAAATTCGTCTTGCTCTTGTTGAGAGATGGGGATGGATTTGAATTATGGAATTGAGGATGAATTAGAGATTCAAAATTGAGGATGGCAGAGAGAATGGATAATGGCTGAGAGATGGAGAGATTTCTTGTTGTAATCCACTTGTAACTCTACTTTGATATTTTAATATAAGTCTGGTTGTCATTCCGTCTTTGATCCTGAAGTAACCCAGCGGCATCCGCTAGCAGCTAAGGGCCTAGCCTCTGGTGGATTGTGCTGCTACTGTATATTATCTCTTTGGTTTATGCGTGGTTTTCATTATCAAATTTATTTGGTAATCTGGTATGTTCTATTATTTTACATCATGGTTCTGTTATATCTGATTTATGTTCAATTGAGTAATATCGTTCTCTATGACAGGAATGCCGTATTGATTCATCTTGACTTGGTAACGCATTGTTGTTCTTTTAATCATTGATATAACATTGTTGGTCCTTACAGAATGTATTGTTGTTCAATTACAGCGTATCCGTGTTGTAACACTATTTAATTGGTATTACTGAATTCATCTTAGAGACTATATTTCCTTGCGATTGCTAAATCTATGAACGTTGTTGTTCCATTCCAAAATACAGTCGTATTCTTTATAACTAAGACTGATAACTGGATTACCAAGATCAGATTACTATTAAGGTGTGACGTGTGTTAACTTATTGTGTATTTATATTTGACTTTCCAGCGTTGTTTCATATTCTATCATTAATCAATGTTGCTCTATTTCCGTGTGCTGTCTGATTTATTCATAGAGTAAAGATTGCTATTAATTTGGCTTTGTTGTTGTTCATTTCCATTAATTAGAGTTTGTTGTTCAGATTCCTTTAATTATAGTTTGCTGCCCATTTACTTTGTTGTTCATTTATGTTGATTAATTACAATAGTTTGCTTTTAAAGAGTTTTCCCAGTTTACTTTCAATAGTAGCTTTAGTTCAATTTCGATTTCCTTTTAATTGCTTTAAAGCAGGACTGTCAACTGTAGAGAATATTGGATTGATTCCTCGTTCCCAGATTGATTGTCTTGTTCTGGTTTGATTTCAATTACATCAATATCCAGAGGAATGAGTTATTGCTACTGTATTCTCGATTGATGGTTGTTTGAGTGAATGATTTAGTTTAGAACATTTCAGTTTCTTGTTGTTCCAATTAAATTTTGTTTCCAGCTTTTATTTACTTTTGCATTTTAAGCACTATACTGCAAAACATTACTCTTGAGTAAATCGCCACCTCAGACTGAGTACAATCTTGAAACAAAAAGTGGTCCTTGGGTTGATAATTAATGTGAGGTAATTAGGAGTTAAAAAGACACCTTTTTATCGCTCCACATTTTGGCGCCGTTGCCAGGGAGTGTGTAGCCATTTCTAAGGAGTAGTGTGCATCTGATGAGTGCCTGCTAGGAGAGAATTGGGTATTAAAAACGGAAGGTAAGAACCTATGTACGGAGCATGTAAAATCCCTGCTCCCCCGCCCGCTTTCTAGCAGGACTGTTAAAGAACTTAGAGTAGAAATAGATGTTTGAATTTCTGTGTGAATGACTAAAAAAAAAAAAATAGAAATTTTGAAAAATGAATCATATGAAAAGGAACAGCGAAACGTGAAAGTGCAGAAGTGTTTTTCCATTTCGAAAAGGAACATAAAACGTGAAAGTACAGAAGTGTTGTTCCATTCGAAAAGGAACAGCAAAATGTGAAAGTGCAGAAGTGTTGTTCCATTCGAAAAGGAACAGCAAAACGTGAAAGTGCAGAAGTGTTGTTCCATTCAAAAAGGAACAACAAAATGTGAAAGTGTCGAAGTGTTGTTCAATTTCGAAAAGGAACAACATTTTTGCACTTTCATGTTTTGTTGTTCATTTTCGAATGGAACAACACTTCTGCACTTTCACATTTTACTGTTCCTTTTCGAAAAGAATAACACTTCTGAACTTTCATATTTTGCTTTTCCTTTTCGAAATGGAACAACGCTTCTGCATTTTCACGTTTTGTTGTTCCTTTTCGAGATGGAACAACACTTCTGCACTTTCACGTTTTGCTGTTCATTTTCGAAATGGAACAATGCTTCTGCACTTTCACGTTTTGCTGTTCCTTTTCGAAATGGAACAACGCTTCTGCACTTTCATGTTTCGTTGTTCCTTTTCGAATGGAACAGTACTTCTGCATTTTCACATTTTGCTGTTCCTTTTCAAGATTGAACAACACTTCTGCACTTTCACGTTTTGCTGTTCCTTTTCGAAATGGAATAATGCTTCTACACTTTCATGTTTTGTTGTTCCTTTTCGAAATGCAGCAACGCTTCTGCATTTTCACATTTTGTTGTTCATTTTCGAGATGGAACAACACTTCTACACTTCCACGTTTTGTTGTTCCTTTTCGAAATGGAACAACGCTTTTGCACTTTCATGTTTTTCTGTTCCTTTTCGAAATGGAACAACACCTCTGTACTTTCACGTTTTGCTGTTTCTTTTCGAATGGAACAATACTTCTGCATTTTCACGTTTTGCTGTTCCTTTTCGAGATGAAACAACACTTCTACAATTTCACGTTTTGTTTTTCCTTTTCGAATAGAACAGCACTTCTGCACTTTCACGTTTTTCTATTCCTTTTCGAAATGGAACAACTGCTGTTCCTTTTCGACATAGAACAACATTTCTGCACTTTCACATTTTTGCTGTTTCTTTCAAAGGAACAACATTTTCGCATTTTTTGTTGTTCCTCTTAAGGAACAATACTTTTTCACATTTTTTGTTGTTCCCTACAGGGCACAACACCTTTTTGTGTGTATTTTTTCTTTTTCTGGTATGCATTTTCTTTGATGTTCCCTACACAGAACACCACTTTCTTTTTTAGTGTTTTTGCTGTTCCTTCAAAAAAACAACACTTTGGGAGTATTTTTTAGAGAAACCCTTCCTTTCTCTTGTGGGATTATTCGTAGTTCATCTCAACCACATTTTCCTGATTCTCTTTCATGGCATGAAGTACATTACTTTTATGAGGACAAGAATTATGGATTCTTTTGAAGCGAGTTATTATCATTCACGTTATGATCTTTAACAGGATAGCTCCTTGATGATAGATTCTTTTCAAAAGGGACACAATTATTTATATATTACTTTACTGCATTGTTTCTTATTGTACATGACACTGATTGATCATCTTAATACCATGCTCGTTCCATCCTCCCTGGTTGTAATCTTCTCTGTCTGTAATAAATGAGATTATGGGTATATTTTTTTCTATTGACATGTTCAACTTCTTCCACCATCCCTGCTCTTAAGGAGTCCTGAGCCTCCCTCTTTTTATCATAAAAATGTGTAATAACATCAAAATTTTGTTTGCAGATGAAGGATAGAGGGCCTCATTAAGAGCCAGCCTACCATGTTCATAAGGCTATAACAAAGTGACATTCCCATTATGGCCACCACACCAGGGTTATGATCCATTGGATAACCAAATTATCCTTGGAACAGGAGGTCTCATCACGAGCCGACCTGATCACTTTTGCTACATCCCAGTGAATGGTAGTGTGGTTATCTGGTTACCACGCAAGCACACTGATCTCTTCTGTAGAACAACATTGGAACTCTCTATTTATAAATTGAGGATCCTGGCTCATATGGGTTAAGCAGCAACCCTGCCGAGGCTATGGACGCCTGCTGGCAGTAGAGGCTCTGCTTATGGTATTGAAGTTATATCTTATCGTCAATTATTACTATAATACCATTTTCTTATTCTTTCTTTTTATCAGAGAAGTTATTTCCTTAATTGTTTTTTTTTTCCCTATTTTGAACCTTTACGCATGAGAAATTATTTTTTTGATCAATCACATCATTTTTCAGCTAGAATACAGTCAGCAAAACATATTTTTGGCATACTTTCGTTCTTTTTCTCTTTTCATAACTTATCATCAATCCAAAGCGTCCTATATTTTATTCATAACTATCTTTATACACTCTGCTCTCATTATAACCATAACTCTCATCGTCCTGTCATTGATATGTGTACTCTGCTTCATTTACTGTTGTATTATTCATTCTCTTGCCTTGCCGTCAGCACAACCCCTTTCATATGTTTTATGGTCATGGAATCTCTTTTCCAATTGAAGGGGGGAATGTATGCATTATGGGATAACATGCGATATGATTACTGCACTCTGTCATAACATGTTGATTTGATAAAATATTAGTATTGCATGTATACAAAAGTTTTTCTGATTGAAATTTTTGCATGCATTTTATCTGTTGCTATTCAAAACTAACACTATGGATTCAAGAAAATTATATGCAAAATAGTGTTTTGTTTACAGGAGAACAACAAGTATGAGACAGAACACATTGCACCTAACAAAAGAGGCTCGAGCAACTCGTGAGCATGAACGATTATTAGTCACGATGTGCTTGCATGGATTCCACCTTTTGCATCACTTTCAGCACCCACTCTGCCTACATCAGCTTCAACAAATGCCAGTACATATATGTCATTCCACATTTTTCTTTTGGAGGTAAAACTTGAGGTAAAATAGCATAGTTTTCTGATTTATTACAAATTTAGGAGAATTTCATGAAAATTCATTTTGAGCATTATTTATCATTATTCATTCCACATCTTTACCACTTCCCATTTTTCAGTGGCATATTATCTTTCCGTTTAGGGGAGTGTTGCTTTCATTCATTTCTTTCTTATAACTATGTTATTCATATTCTTTATCATCTATTGATATCCTTATTCATTCTAACCACCTCCCTTAGTCCATGTTGTTTTACACCAAGCATAGCATTCAACAGCTGGTAGCAACCACCTCTATTTCTTTTCTAGCATTGCATGAGGGCATGCTAATTCTACAGAGAGGGGGAGGAATTGCTACGCATGATGGATGTTTTATACTTTCTTTCTCATTCAAGGCATACAATTTCAGTGCATAAATTTATTTCCATAATATTTTTAAAAAAACTATGAACTCAATTCTTGTGATCTCTGGAAAACACAGACATATTCTTAAAATACACATACTCAGATAATTTCAAGATAAATTGGGTCATAAAATTTTAGAAATCATGTACTCTCACCTACAACCATTTTGTTTATATCTCATGATCCGTGCATCAAAATGTTCTGATTTTTGGATCATAGAGGCATTCATATATTATAAATTTACTTGCCACATTTCAACAAAAGCTGGTTTGTAGTTTTTGGGAAAATGGTTAATGAAGGTTGCTGTGATTTATATCATATTTTGCTGCAACTTCATTATTATGCTTTCATCAAGATTGCTAAAATTGAATATTCATTAAATGAAGAAGAATTCATTTGTTTCATGAGCTGAGATGAACAAATTTTATTGCTTGGTTAACACATGGTTTTTGTATTTGGGTTGCATGAGGACATGCAACATATTCAGTTTTTGTTGCATGAGGACATGCAATATATTCGGTGTGGGGGTGTGTTGGGCCATGAATACAACCACTTTGTAACACTTATTTCATCCATTTTTACTCTTCTCTATTATATCATTTGTTATAATCTATCATTTAAATCCATTTTATAAATAATTTATGCTCTTATGGATGAATATTATTTATCTTCCTTTATTTCTAATAAATTGATGATTGTGCATGATTTTATCAATGATAGTTTCAATAAATCAGTTGTAACATTATTCACCATTTTTAACCTCCAACATAATTTCTAGATTGAAGATTTGACCATTAAATGTGCCAACTCATAAATTCGTTGGAACAAGAAGTGATAGTTTTGCGATTGAGATTCTGAGCAAATGAAGACGAATATGGAAAATCTGGAACATGGGTTTTGTCCAGAACGGACCCATTAAACTTAGCAAAGAACGGTTTTCCCAAATTCAACTTGTACTGAGACAGACGCAGGGTTCTTGGAGCATGATTTTCTCAGATTTGTTGTTGCAGCCGTCCTTCAAATCTCAGCTGCAAAGCCAAATTAGTCTTGCTCTTGTTAAGAGATGGATGGAAATATATCTTCGTATTGATCAATTGGCTGGAAACAATCTAATTTTATAATAGAATCATATTGTAATTATCTCTATTGTAACTGCTCTCTGCTCTCTCTATTTAAATGAAAACAGAGATCAGAGAGGGAGATGGAAAAGGGATGGATTCGAAAGATGGAATTGAGGATGAATTAGAGATTCATAATTGAGGATGGCAGAGAGAATGGATAATGGCTGAGAGATGGAGAGATTTATTGTTGTAATCCACTGTAACTCTGCTTTGATATTTTAATATAAATCTGGTTGCCATTCCATCTTTTATCCTGAAGTAACCCAGCAACATCTGCTGGTGGCTAAGGGCCCAGCCTCTGGTGGATTGTGCTACTGTTGTATATTATCTCTTTGGTTTATGCGTGGTTTTCATTATCAACTTTATTGGTAATATGGTATGCTCTATTATTTTACATTATGGTTCTATTATATCTGATTTATGTTCAATTAAGTAATATCGTTCTCTATGACAGGAATGTCGTATTGATTCATCTTGACTTGGTAACGCATTGTTTTTCTTTTAATCATTGATATAACATTGTTGTTCCTTACAGAATGTATTGTTGTTCAATTACAACGTATCCGTGTTGTAACACTCTTTAATTGGTATTACTGAATTCATCTTAGAGACTATATTTCCTTGTGATTGCTAAATCTATGAACGTTGTTGTTCCATTCCAAAATACAGTCGTATTCTTTATAACTAAGACTGATAATCAGATTACCAAGATCAGATTACTGTTAAGGTGTGCCGTGTGTTAAGTTATTGTGTATTTATATTTGACTTTCCAGCGCTCTTTCATGTTTTATCATTAATCAATGCTGTTGTATTTCCGTGTTCTGTCTGATTTATTCATAGAGTAAAGATTGCTATTAATTTGGCTTTGTTGTTGTTCATTTCCATTAATTAGAGTTTGTTGTTCAGATTCTTTTAATTACAGTTTGCTGCCCATTTACTTTGTTGTTCATTTCTGTTGATTAATTGCAATAGTTTTCCTTTAAAGAGTTTTCCCAGTTTACTTTCAATAGTAGCTTTAGTTCAATTTCGATTTCCTTTTAATTGCTTTAAAGCAGGACTATCAACTGTAGAGAACATTGGATTGATTCCTCGTTCCCAGATTGATTGTCTTGTCCCGGTTTGATTTCAATTTCATCAATATCCAGAGGAATGAGTTATTGCTACTGTATCCTTGATTGATGGTTGTTTGAGTGAATCATTTAGTTTAGAACATTTCAATTTCTTGCTGTTCCAATAAGATTTTGTTTCCAGCTTTCATTTACTTTTGCATTTTAAGCACTATACTGCAAAACATTACTCTTGAGTAAATAGCCGCCTCAGACTGAGTACACTCTTGAAATAAAAAGTTGTCCCTGGGTTGACAATTAATGTGAGGTAATTAGGAGTTAAAAAGACACCTTTTTATCGCTCCACACCTCCCCTCACAGCTAAAGTATTTCATGATCAATTTCATGAGTGGAGCATATTCATCTTTCAAATATCTGAATGGAAAGACTCTTGTGAGCTGTCTTAAGAAACTGGCCTTAATGTAAGGCTCATAGTGTTGCCTATCCACCTTCTGTTTCTTGTGTCACTGTTCACCAACATTCGGTATGCCGGTCGCTAATGAGACTGTTTCGGGTGTTAGTGTGAAAGTGACCCCGACCAATATAGAGTGACCTCCATGTAGGTGTAGCACAAAAAGACGGGCCAACTCATGATGAACTCTAACATTAGCCACCCTTTGACAAAATTCAAAACATGATAGATGTTGGAAGCATGACATAGCAAGAGGGCAGGCCTGCAATTCAGTGAGGGCGATTGGCTCATCCCTAACATGTTTTCCACTCTTGTGATGTCTCCTGGGAGCCTATTCTTCTGAGGATGAATCATTTTTCGTCTCCATCTCATACTCTGATGAATGCTCAGCTGCCATGATTGTTGTGTGTATTGTACTTGGGCTGTCCTTTGATGGTGGTATGAAACTAGGTGTTGTTGTGATATCTACCACCAAGGGGAATAATGAAAAAAGGGAGTGTTAGGAGGGGAATAATATGATGGGAATAGGGGTTATGGGGGAAATTTTGTTCAGGGATATGTAGGAGGGTTTGGGAATGTTTATAAGGTAGGGGTTTGGGGTGTTATGTTGACAAATAAGAGGAGGGGATAGAGAATAGGGTTTGGTAATATTTTAGGGTAGGGAAAATAGAGAAAAATGGGATAGGGGGATAGGGAATATGGGTTTAGTAGTGTTTTAGGGTAGGGAAAATAGAGAAAAATGGGATAGGGGGATAGGAAATATGGAAAGGAGTGAAACATTGAGGGGTGAAAGATGAGCCTTGGCATCAATACCACAAGTTTGCAACCCTAGAAACCATGGCTTTGATGTTTTTTAATGGTAGGTTTTATGAGTTTTTGTTGCAATTATACATAGCCATGAACCACCATAACCTTCACAAAAATTTGATGAGCAAGCTAAGAGACGGACCCTACCTGGCAATTAGAAGGAATTCCAAAAAATTTGATGCAATTGGGAACAATTTCGGGCCTCTGTGGGTGTGCGCCACGCAATAAACCCAGTGCGCCGCACCCTTTATATGTGTCGCACCCTTGTATTTTTAACACTACTGAGTCGCGCTCTGTGCGCCGCACCCTCTATGTGCGCTGCACCCCTCTATGTGTGCACCGCACTCCTGAAAATGACTCCAACTCACTCCAAATGCGTGCTTTGCTCCTCACAATGACTTTCAATGCTTCTCTATAACCTTGAGTCGCACAATGATTTTGTTTTCTTGTGAAAATCCTTTATAAAGACATTGGGAGTCATGGGATAAATTTTTGCTTCTTCAAAAAACCACTTTGCTAATGTTTCATTTTGGCTTTTTTTTACTGAGTTAATGCAACACTGGATTTCACTTTTCCCTTTGAATTTTTAGCTAGAATGATGAAATTTTCGGCACTTTTTGCAGGGGTCGCATGACATGGAATTTTGCCACAGAAACCATGACTACACCTGAAAAAATCAACTGGAGACTTTTTTGAAAATTATCACAATTGACACACTGTTTGACTTTTCTTCAAAACAGAGTTTTGAAGAACAGACATAATCTGTCAACATGATGATGAAAATCTTTGAATCATAACTTTGTAAGGGCCCCACTCTGGCCTGCATGGCTTTATTGGACATGGTTGAAGACCAAATTAATTAATCCATAGACCTAATGATCTAAAATGACTTTTGTCCATTAAAGGACCAGACCTTGACTGTGATGGACTTTAGTGATCATTGACAAAAGACCTATGCAAGCAGGAGCCAGACATGAGGGGTAATGACTAGCATGACCTTTTCTGTCAGATTATTGGCATGCCCCTAGAAGAATGCAGTTGAGTGAATGGAGCGAGACTCCTAAAAATGAAATGCATAAAGAGTTTTGATCTCTGACGGAGGACTGACAAGACCGACTCTAACAAGGCCTATTAGAGAGCCCAACAACATGAATTATTGATCATTCAACCTCTTGGAAGCCTTATTATTTTATTTGTGAGCTAGTTTGGTGTGCTTGTCAGCAATAGATAGTTATTTGCACATTATTTTAGTTGATGGGTTAATGTAAACTCAAATTAGGTAATTCGAACTCTTAATGAGTGTATAAATAGGAGAGAGATGAATTCATTTGTATAATCACTTTTGATTGGATCATTCTTCTCTCTTGAGAATTTCGCACTTTTTCTTGGAGGATGAATTGGAGCATATGAATTTTGATGTTTGGAGTGGAGTATCTTATCTTGGAGCTTCTTTATTGTCAAAATGTTGATGGTTGGATATGTTCTATTACATGTAAGTACACACATTTAGTGTTATTCTTGTTTTACTTTTGCCATATGCATTGAATGGTAATTTCACTATAATAGGGCTAATTGTTGCATTGCATAATTGCGAAATTGTGTAATTATTGTTTCTATATAGCATCTCTCAATGTATGGTCCATGTATGTTGAATGAAACCTCCTAGGGACAATAATATCAGTGAATTTATCTTGTTAAGCCATCTCTTTTTGCAAAGAGAAGTATAAAAGCTTTGAAGTCACTTCTTCTTGCCTTAAGGCCAAGAAAAGTAGTCCTTAAGGCCTCCTTGACTGAAATACGAAGTCCTTTCTCATCACTCTACTAAACTCCATTCTCCCCAAGGGATTAGGCAATAGTCTACCAATAGGTGATCACTCAAAGAACATTTTTCTCCACCCATTCCCTTTATCTTCTAGGTCTAGCCAAGTTGGGTCACCTAGGGCATCACTTTCCTGACAAAATAGCCATAGAAAAAGTTTGATCTCCTAGCCTCTACTGCGCTGGTGTGTCCTCCAGGCCTCCTCCAAATTTGAACCCATTCTGATGGTGGATTTGTTATATATCCCAAGCCCTAGCTCTAATATAAAACTTTTCCCTGGTATTCCCTAGGCTAGCACCTCATAGGATCAATTTGACACCTTTAAGTGGAATTTCTTGCTTTGATCCTTTCCCCTTCCTTGTCTAGGTTAAGGTCATCATTGGTTGTTAGATTCTCTCTGCTTAAATTGGGTTGGGTACACTTGGTCCCATGTGGTCACATACCTTTGAAAGGTCAATTCTTCAAGAACCACTCGAGAAGTCAAGTTCAATAAGGATTTTAGGGATTGGGAAACTTCTTTACAAGGTATATTCTTCTAACTTAGCCCTTAAATCCTCACTTACATATCTAGAAATATGTGTACCTTGTTTGAAGAGAAAGTAAGCTCCATTCTTAACCCCCTTTTAGGAAAAGGATCATTAAGGTCACTTCACATCCATTTGTTGATTCATCCTTCACAAGTGACTTCCATATATCGGGTCTCCTCCCATCAATGAAAGTCTATAAAAAGTAGGGAGTCTTAGCTGAGGTGGCAGTGGGCTAAGTTTCCATTGTTGCACTTGACCTAGCAATTGTTCCTTTCGGAGTCCCTTTCAGGCCCCCTGCTAGTTTGAGTGGTAACATTTTGGCGTCGTTGTCGAGGAGGGACACAGTCTACCTCCCTAGTGAAACATTGAGGAATTGATTCATTAAACAACATTTATAAACAATCCTCTGGCAACTCCACTCATTGTCCAAACCCCTAGTTTACTTGAAGGTTACAATATTCCTTCTTTAACTAGGGCAACTACAAAAAGGGGAAAGCGAACTCCATCACCTGTTGGAACTGCCCTTTTCCCTGAATTTGAGAAAGTCAGTGATCCATCCCCAAATATGCCATCTAGTTCTAACACTAACCCAAAACAAGATCAACCCAAGACAACCAAAAGTGAAAGACACTTGGTTAGTGTCTTTACCCCATTGAAATTGAGTGGTGATCCCAAACCATTACCTGAAAAATATAACCAATGGTTACCCAAGTTCAAAGGGGATGCTACTTGGACTGCCCATGGTTTTATTAAAGAATTCTATTGGAAAATGTCCCCAAGGATGATCTTTGATGAATATAGGCTCATGATGACTCTTCTTACACAATTGTATGTTAGACTCAGGGGCTTCAGCAAATATCATGACCTTGAAAGTTATGAAGAAATTGGGTCTCAACATCACTCGATTGTATAAGGTGTGTGGTTTTAACTCCAAGCCTATGGGAGTAGAAGGTCTCAACAAGGACCTCAAGGTTTCTTTGGCCAAGAAACCCAACATATCCCTCCTCATGGATGTTGTTGTCATTAATATTCCTGATGTATGGGGGATGCTATTATCTAGGAAATGGAGGCTACTATTGGGGGTCATGTTCAAATGGACTTATCACATGCTACCATTCCACAATTTGATGGAACCCCTTTTATCCTTTATAGGTAACCACATACCTATCTCATGTGATTGAGCCTGGACCATACCATGAAGCACATGAAATTGAAAAGCCTTCTCCTATTCTCCCATCTCAAGAAGTTTGTATCCTCGAACAACCAATTTCTAAAGCAAACAAAAAGTGGAAACCTAAAAAGGAATATAAGGCCAGGGACTTGCACTTGGTTGATAGGGATCCAATGGCTGTCAAGATTCATGGAAAAGTTGGGGAGGATTATTATTACATTTTCCAAATTCAACAACGAACTTTGGCTTGAGTCAGTCAAATTAAGTCGTATCACCCATTTTCATGAAACTTGATATTGTATCATATGCATGATAGAGTAGAATGCATTGCATGTTGATTTTGCATTAGCACTAACATCATATGATATTTCTCATGGTAGATTAGATGTATCTAAATTAAAATTTGCATATTTTATTTTTTATTTTACAGCCTAACATTAAGCATGTCCGATCATGAGACACTGCGAAAGCATGTTGGCCCGTGTTTTTCATCTACTATATGTGTAGGTAACAGGTCTATGGTAACTAAGAGATTATTTGAGTTCTCTTAACCTCTTGTTCAAGTAGCTTCGTCCACTTCTTCGAGAGATCACGTCCCATTTGGAGTCAGATGTTACCCACCATTTTGTTGGTGATATCCTTAAAAGAAAATTATTCCCCAAGTTGGTCCTCAGTCAACCACCAACAGCCCCTTGCAACCACCAACTAGCTCATTATACCATTTATTGCCACCTAAGTCAGCCATGTGGTCCCTCACCCATCTGTCATGATCATATGTTTGATGTTGGGTTTCCCGAACCTAAAGGTATGCCTTGTCATTTGGTAATTGAATATTGTAGTCTGCTTATCATGGACACTTTTGAGAATGAATTAATTGGAGGATTCAATGGAAAGAATGGGCTAGGTTCGTGCTCTTGTCCCCTAGACCCCTTTTGGATATTAACCTAGGATTCTAGTCCCGTGGAATCTCTTTTATTGACCACTTGGTTTTAGGGATGTATTTCATGGAAAGCCATGATTTTGGTTGTGTGGTCTTGCTCCCTCATCCACATATATTGCCCCCTTTCCACTCATTATTACCCCATTCATCATTTCTCCCACCTGGGTCCACATTCCCCCAATGGGACCACATAGAGCTAGCTCTCCCCTTCCCCTTGCCCACACCTTGAGGTGGGTTAGACGTGGAATGATGCCCCAAAGGTTGATGCAGCAAAAAAGAAAAATAAAAGCACAATTGGCCACATTCAACAGGAAAATGTACCAAAAATGCAAAATATGGTCAGGACAAACACATTTAGCACGTGGACAAAAGCCAATACATGAACTCTACCCCATTATCATGGCCATCACCCTGGTTCCTACAGATTCTATAAGCCTCCTTCATCATATAGGAACCCATGATTGTCCCAACCCCTGGTGGGCAATGAACCGCCATACCTTAAAAGGGGGTATCTGTTGAGAAATCCAAAGAGTGATAGTTAAAAAATTTCTCTTATTATGACATTGCCTTGTGATGTTTTTCATTATTATTATTTGTTCTTTTGAATTGTCTTTTCTTATCATCAAGACTAATGGCAAGCAACAAATAGAAGAGAACATAAGATGTAGACACACTGCTAGGGAAAAACTCACTCTAGGGGAAAACCCAGTCAAAATCCTTCCTTCAGTAGATTCAACATGAGACCACTAAGACCCTTACAAACTAAACTAGAGACTTCCTCCATCAAGTCATCCTTGTTTGAACTTCCTTTCACTGTGTTTGCACACCAAAATCCATGTCATTTTGCTAGCACCAAACTGCGTTTGCACCGAGACATCATCATTGTAATACCAACAAGACCTTATCACTGTAATGGCACTGATACCTTATCATTGTAAGAGCATTGAACTGATGTCACTGTGATACCACATGTTGACCACTACGAGTCAGCAACACATAGCAGTACACCCCCTTTTTTTGCAAAAGGGATAACGCTTGATCGATGTGTTCGTGCCATCCAGTGATCATCATCAGCTTGACTTCCAAGATATTATTTAAACCCTTTCTACATGTGTATAATCTAAATAATTTTAGTTGATCCACGTCATGTATGTAACAACCTAGATAAACCTATTTTTCTAGTGACGATCTCCATTCTGGGAGGTTTTTTGTCTCACTGATCCATTCTCGGATGGTCAGTAAAGTTTTCCTCCAGTGTTACTCCAAAGCTGGAATCGATTTTGTTGCGAGGATCTTAGGAGGGTGTTACAGATCAATTTGAGCACATCAAATCCCAACATCCAGATCAGTATTTTATGGCTCATCAAACCTTAATTTCAGTTGCTTCATGCCCTAAACAAGTCACCCCTTTGAATGCCTTCTTCCTAGACATTTTCATGACATGAAGACATCCAAAAATTGCCTCTAGAGGGACCAGCGCAGGTAAGTCCTTATGAAAGTGCACTGCAAAGCAATTAAGTCCACTGCCAGGGTGCTCTACAGAGCACTTAGGCTTCCTTTCACCTACGTTGGGCGAGAATGAGTGAAGTTCACATAGGGTTTTGGGAATATTCTTATCTTTTGGAGTCATCTAGAAGTTTCCCTATCTTATCAACTCCTATGAGCTCGAAAATGGATGAGGAATGAGTTAAGGAGAATTTTATCCTCTCATCCCTTCCTCCATGGAACTAATTCTAAGTATGGAAGGCCATTCAATACTACCATTAATGACAAAACCCCTTCATCTTCCTATAAATTGACCACTCATCTAAGTGATCAAAGGCTAGATTATGTTGAATTGTAAAGAGATAATGTTGCTATGAGACTTGACTTTGGAGCAAATGATGTGATGTCACAAGCTTGTCTTGCTTGGAAAGCACTCGGTTCACCACCGCTTTTGCTTGTTACCCAGAATTTGTTGGCTTTTAACAGAGGAACCAGTCAACCATTAGGGATCCTCCCTCAGTCACCTATTACTTTGGGAGGAAAAATCATTTATCTGAATATGATGGTAGTCCCAGGCCCTTTAGATTACAATTTACTTCTACGACGCGACTATGTTTATGACATGGAAGCTATTGTTTCCATACTCTTTTGAATGATGTGTTTCCCACATGAAGGAAGAATTGTCATCGTTGACCAGCTTTCATTTCTTGGTCCAAATATGGCTCCCAGTCAACCATCTTCCCTAAATGGTTCTTTTGTACCAATGGTATCATCCCCACCACGGATCAATTATGTGGCAACCCGTTCCATACCTACATCAACTGGCGATCAATTCAGTGATGTTGTACATCATGTACTAGGGGCATTGGAACCAGATCTCTCCTTCATGACTTCTTATGACTTGTGATCAAAGGTCCATGAGGATGATTCTTTGTCTTGTGTCAACCTCATTAAAAAGTGAAACATGGAATATGAGGATAGTTCTCTTACTATGTCAACCTCATTAAAAAAAAGAAACAGGTCCATGAGGATGGTTCTTTGTCTTGTGTCAACCTCATTAAAAAATGAAACAAGGAATATGAGGATAGTTCTTTTACTGTGTCAACCTCGTTAGAAAATGAAACAAGTCCACGAGGATATTTCTTTTACTATGTCAACCTCGTTAAAAAATGAAACAGGTCCTCGAGGATAGTTCCTTGTCTTGTGTCAACCTCGTTAAAAAAATGAAACCAAGGATATGAGGATAGTTCCTTGTCTTGTGTCAACCTCATTAAAAAATGAAACAAGGAATATGAGGATAGTACTTTTATTGTGTCAACCTCATTAAAAAATGAAACATCTCCCATGAGGACAGTTCCTTGTCTTGTGCCAACCTCGTTAAAAAAATGAAACCAAGGATATGAGGATAGTTCTTTTACTGTGTCAACCTCGTTAGAAAATGAAACAAGGAATCTGAGCAAAGTTCCTTGTCTTCGTCAAGCTCATTAAAAAATGAAACAAGGTCCCATGTTCCAAGTCGAGTCTTTGATTAGATCTCATAAAATCCCAATCGAGTCTTTCACTTGATCTCGTAAAAGAACCTTCATTCAGTCCACCTGATAGACATAAGAAGTCTAATTAGGTAAATGTAATGAAGCTTGGGGGGCATAAACCTAGTGGTAAAGTTAAGTTTCCCTGTAGGCTATGTCAAAGGAATCACCTCATTCACCTTTGTCCCTATCTGGATGAAGCCAAAAAAGTGTTGGATAACCGTCCTACTTCACCGCAGCGATTTCCATCTGGTTACAGGAGACTCTCCTTTTTATCATGTTGGGGGCATGTAAACCAATCTCAAGCATAGTTTTCGCTTTGAGCTTGTGTAAAAATGAAACTGAATCCAAGCATAGTTTTTCGCTTCGAGCTTGTGTAAAAATGAAACTGAATCCAAGCATAGTTTGTTGTTTCAAGCTTGTGTAAACATGAAACTGAACCCAAGCATAGTTCCCTATGGTTCAAGCTTGTGTAAAAATGAACCCATTTCCATTTTTAACCCTCGTGATTGCCATTCAATTAGCCTCTTTCATCAGATGAGCCTTAGCTGTTTTCATCCCATCACCACCATCCCTTTGGCCGATCATACGCTTTCACTTGGTTGTTTTACCCTTTTTTGAGGAACAGTTGCAATGAGTGGTCTTATTAGCCCGCCTCTTCACATAAATCAACATGTTTTGTGAAGTTCCAACATCACCGGAACCAGTTGTTATCCTAGACACAAATCGTTCCTCAAAGTGGAGTCCTCTTTAAGCTCTTTTCAGACTCTCTAAACATGAAAAGATTACCAAGCGCTTGTCCTTTCCAACTCATTAACGAATTGGAAATGATATCTCTCTTGTATTATTTTACGTTTTTTCGGGCTTGAGAGATTAATTTATGAAAAATAACTTGTGGAGTTTGCTTTTTGTCCCTTTCAAACTCTCTAAACATGAAAAAGACCGAGCTATCTTTGTCGTTAAACTCGTTAAAACATCAAATAGCGACAAACTTGTCCATTTAGACAAGACCGAGTTTCACCTTTGCTAGACTCATTAAAACATCAAATAGTGATGGATTCGCCTAAAGGGTGAAATTATACAACAAGCATGTGTTATCCTCCTCAAGATTGATAAAAATAAATAGGCATTGGTCAGCAATGACTGAGGAAAATAGAAAAAGGGGAAAACCACTTTATGGTAGCAGGTCGCTTTTGAACATGACACTTTCACTCCATCATCATGACTATCTGGGTTGGGTTATTAGCTTGATGGTTATCACACTGTTGGTCTATCATACCATCACTTTGTTTTGGGTCAATGCTACCAATTCACTTTAGTGTCGCCAACATGTTCAAGAGAAATCATCCAGTCAAAATCAATCTTTTGCAATACCATAAACCTTTATTTTTATGACCGCCATTCCTGAACCTTGTGTCGTCAGTCAAATTCCATATCTAAAATCACCACTTCATTTCGTGTCATTGATGTGGAATACATGAAGGCCCTCCTGCGACGAGTTTCTTCTTGTTGACATCAACTTATTATCCAAGAGGTTGACTTAGAAACACCCATTCAGTACCTTGAGACTTGCATGCATCAATGACAAGTTTCTCGCTTCCAGTGATAGGCATACATCAATGGCCTTCGACTGAAAGACTTTGTATGGTGTTTGACATCAAATCATCCATTCACACCATGAAAAATGTACTATAGTACCTTGAGGATCATTACCATTATCAGTGATTTCTCTCGCATCTATTAACAACTTACATCATCGGCTGGTAATCAGATGGTGTCTTCCCGTGTTGGACATCAAATCACATATTCACATGGTTAGACTCATACTTGAGTGAACAGTTGAACGAGATTAAAAACCCCAGATCTAGTTTCATCCATCCGGGTTGCGATATCAAGAGTACTAAATCATATGTACAATGGCTTTACATTGATGGTCATTCCAATCATGGGTCTATATCTGTAGATGATTGTTTATGTACGTGTAATGAAAGTTTATAAGTTGAGCATGGGTATGCCTTCCCTTAGAAATTCATGTAAAATCAAATATCATGATATATGTATTGTAATTGATGTAGGACACCTTCCACTTTGATACCTCCTCATCACATCGTAAAGCATTTCATTCGACATTGGCATTTTTCCGATTTCATGCTTTAGGGGGCAGCTGTTACAGATCCATTTGGGCACATCAAATCCCAGCATCCAGATCAATATTTTAGGGCTCATCAAATCATAATTTTAGTTGCTTCGTGCCCTAAACAAGTCACCCCTTTGAATGCTTCCTTCTCAGACAGTTTCATGACTTGAAGACATCCAGAAATTGCCTCTAGAGGGACTAGCGCAGGTAAGCCCTTATGAAGGTGCACTGCAGAGCAATTAAGTCCACTGCCAGGGTGCTCTACAGAGCACTTAGGCTTCCTTTCACCTGCGCTGCGGATCAGTTAAGTCCACTGCCAGGGTTCTCTACAGAGCACTTAGGCTTCCTTTCACCTGCATTGGGCGAGAATGAACAAAATTCACATAGGGTTTTGGGAATATTCTTATCTTTTGGAGTCATCTAGAAATTTCCCTATCTTATCAACTCCTATAAGCTCGAAAATGGATGAAGAATGAGTTAAGGAGCATCCTATCCTCTCATCCCTTCCTCCATGGAACTAATTCTAAGTATGGAAGGCCATTCAATAGCACCATTAATGACAAAACCTCCTTCATCTTCCTATAAATTGACCACTCATCTAAGTGATCAAGGGTTGGATTATGTTGAATTGTAAGGAGATAATGCTACTATGAGATTTGGCTTTGGAGCAAATTTTGTGATGCTACAAGATTTTCTTGCTTTTGATGTGATGTGGATGGGATCCAAATTGGAGGAATGGCTTTGAATCAGACACTGATGGTTGTAATTCTTTCTTCTATCTAATAAAGTGTTTGAACCTTTTTCCATATGTTTGTATTCTTTCATAATGCTTATGTGTGTGAATTGTATCTGATTCCTTTCACTTATATTCAATAGATCGTATACTTTGATCAGTTTTTGTCTTCTGTTGTGTTTACAGGGTACTTCTCAAGCGGATTAAGTATGGGAAGGAGCGACAGAATTGATACAAGAGAGACGAGAGGAAGGCGGAACTACAGGTAGGCCTTCTATTTGTCTAAATTTTATTATTATTTTCTCACTTTATTTTGATGGCTAGATTGATTTTTGCAGGGAAATTTTGATTGTAGACCCTCGGGTGTTAGGAGAAGTTTTCAGTTGGACTTCCCGATCCATGTTTTCTGAAAAGCCCAGCAAAATTAATCCCGAGCTTATCATAAGATTTTTTTCTTTATTGATGCATGAGGGTTTCGAGTTAGCACCTTTAAAATTTAAAAATCTTTTAATTTATGTGCGCATAATGGTAGATCTCACTGATTAGAGCCTGCAGTTTGTAAATTTTGTAGTTATTTTTCTAACGTGGGTTTTTCTGGGTTTAGTTTTTATCATTGTATCTATCGTTTGGGTGTTTTCTTTTTGTCATGCAACTACAAACATGAGGAAGAAATTTGTGTAGAGTCCAGATCTAGGCCCTGGAAGGTAAGATGTGGATCTTTCGGGTTTATCAACATAATTTTCCAAAGATATTATTCAAATTTTTTGCAGTCCAAGGGTTTGGATTTTTTTTTAAATCTGGAAATTTTTATATGGGTTTCAAGGAAATCTGAAGCAAAAAGAGTATGCATTTTAATCAAAATTTATGGAAATGTTTTAAAGGGTTTTCTAGCTACCTATCCATCTCCTACCCAAGGTTTCCTCTTGTCGTCGTCACTGCCCTCTCGACCTGCACAAACACTCAAAAATTCATTTTCATCTTTTTCATTTGTATGTATGTGTTAGGCTTAGTATTAGACTTTGATTTTTTTGTTTGTTCTTTTTGTTTTAGGTTAGGTTTTGGTTTCACGTTTAATTAAATTTTTTTTTTTACTTTTGTTTTAATTTGATTTTATATTTTGTTTTATTTTTTGTTATTTTTTTTATTATTTGATTTTGTTTTTAAAATATAAAAAAAAAACACTAAGAATCTACTTTTTGGTTAGGTTTCATTTTTAAATCTGTTTTTCCTTTTTATTTTCATTTTAATTTTTCTGTTGTTTTTTTTTTTTTTTGTTTAAATTAAAAAAAAATTAATTAAAACATTTAAAAAGTCTAAAAATTTAAAAAATTTCATTTATGTGACTTTAAAATTCCTAAAAGAATTAAATCAAAAGAGGATTTGTGCTTTCACATTAAGCTTTAATGTGGCCTATGGCCCATTAAAATTTCAATTTATTAAACCTTTTGATTTGTTTTACTTTTGTCACATTTAAAAATTTAAATTTTTCATTTGCCACATTAAATTAATTATATAAAGAATAATTAAATTGTTAATCTAAAGTTCCTTGGTGTCCTTTCGTGGTAGTGATCTCTCTAGTGTCAAGTGCGATTAATATTTTAAAATCATTGACTATTGGAGAGTGATAAATTATTATAGATCTAGGTTATTAATGAAAATCATTTTAAATCGGGAATCATTGCTTAACATTTAAATTTCATAATTCTTCACAAGATTTAATTGCTAGAATATCTTGCATGATACATTTTTGGGCGTTGACATTTAATTATTCATGATCGTCACTTTGCTACATCTATAAATTGCTATAGATAACTTGTTTTTGAGTATAAAGGCATTGGTTAATTGAGTATAAAGGCACTAGTATGAGACACTCTCTTTTGATTGGAACTAACTTCAGGTCAGTAAGAGTGGTATGACACACTCTCCTTTGATTGGGACTGAATTTAGGTCAGTAGAGAATGGTATGATACATTCTTGATCACTTCTTCTTCTTCATAGTTCAGCAGAACAGAGCAGTGCATTGATGGTAGAGATAGTACAGATTGGCGCATGGATTAGCAAATGGAGTTCTCCCTAGTTGAGAGGGAGTGTTAAAATTGGCAACTAAGGCCAAACTCCACATGGGTCATCTTATTTATGACAAGTGATATTTTCCTTGGATTCCTTTCTTCGAGATGTGTAGGATTGATCTTAAGATCATCTGATTCTGACATGTACAAATGAAGTTATGAATTTATTTTGACTATGGTCAAATTGTCAAGGTTGGCCAGTAAACTTATGTAAGCTCAGAAGCCCAACAATTACATCTATTCATCCTCAACGTTGCATATAAATAAAAGGTGACTTAGCCTCATTTGGACACACTCATCTTCACACTTCTCTCTCTCTCCCCTCATTGATTGGGTATGGATTTTTGGGCCTCTCTCTCTCCACACGTCCGAAATTTCAAGAGAGAAATTTTAGGAGACCGAATTTTTAGGAGAGCAAAATTTCAGGAGGCCGAAATTTCAGACACCGAATTTCTAGACAGTTTGACCAAGTGTTGACGAGCATGTGTTGACCTCCTTTGACTGCGTTTTTGTACGGGTTATCTTTGTTTGGGCATGCCACATTTCTGGGCACAAAAATTGAGGCTAAACACTCATTGTTGACCAACGTTGATTGCAACTAGGGCTGACTGCAGGTGGGCTGTTTGACCAGACTTTGACTAGGTTGAATATTACTATTTTGAGGGTTGTTTTATCTTGCTGATTGGAGGCCAAAGTTGACCAATTTACTGAGGGTCAAATCTGCCCTGTTGACTAGCACTGACTTTTTTGGTTAGGGCTCTTTTGTTGATGTTATAAATTATCAAATTTATAAATTGTACTATCTCTCTTTGTTGAACTATTGAAGACTAAAAGAAGAATGGATCAAAGGTTTCCCCACATTGGGGTTTGTCCGTGACTAATGCCACATCTTGTGTCCTCTTGTCTTGGCTTGTCTTCTATTGTTTATGTTTATGTTCTATCTACAGTTTACTATCATGTTGACGCAATTGCTAATCTGAATATTGATACTGCGCTAATAAACAAATTGAAGTAAAATTGCTCTAAAGTATAGAACATACCATTGTTGCCTAAAACTAACAATTCTTGAGCACGAGTTTGTGTGTGAGCTTGTGAGAGAGCGTACGAAGCAGAAGACTTGTGTGCGATTTGGTAGAGAGAAATTTTCCTTGGGAATTGCACTAAGAAATAGGAGGAAATTCCTATTTTATAGGAGTTTCCTATGCCCTAGGATTTAGGAGGATTCACGCTAGGAAATAGGCCTCCAGGTGTGCGCAAAGGAGAAGGAAAGGAGATTAGGGTCTTATAGATTATTTCAAGCTTAGTTCAAGCAGGAAGATCATTGTATTCTCAACTGAGACAAAGTTGTATTTGTAAGAGATCTATTGCTCATTCTTCTATCAATAAAATTCTCAATCACGCAGAGGGTTTTCTCAGTTTGGTTCCCTGGAAAAATTGTGTTGTTGAATTGTGTGAGTGTATTTATTTATGTTCCTATTCCACTGCAAAATAAGTAGAGAAATTTTGTGTCCATATGAAAAGAAATTAATTTAGACTGTTCATATTAGCAATTACAGAATTTCATGGATTTTCTACATGGTATCAGAGTTGTGAACAGAATCAACCACCACACAGATTTCATATTTGAGAGATGGCCAAAGCAGGGTTGAGATATCGGGATAGACTTGATGGCACCTCGAACTTTGGTGTTTGGAAAGTTCGGATGTCATTCTTGTTGGACGAGTTTGGACTAAAGGATTATGTAGACAAAGGTGTTGCAGAACCTTCAGATCCAAACCAGTTACGATAGTTCCAAAGAGAGATGACCAAAGCCACAAGGATGATCCTAAATGGACTCTAGGATCATACAGTTCTACATGTTTCCGGTAAGGATATCGCAAAGGAAATGTGGGATGTCATTGTGAAGCTATACAAGGATCCCTCTAAGAATCGTAAAATAATTCTCAACGAAAAACTGAGGACAACCAAGATGCACAAGGGTGAGAGCGTAACGTCCTATGTCACGAAATTTCAGAACGTTCATGATGAGCTAGCAATTGTAGGAGAGAAGCCAGATGACAGAGAACTAGTGCAAGTTGTTATAAACAAGTTTACCAAACAGTGGGCTACTTTTGTTCAAGGGATTATTGTGCAAGATAAACTACTTCATGAGGAATGCCTGTGGATTGATTTCACTCATGAGGAGCTAAGGAAGAGAATAATATCACTCTTGCAGGTAAAGCCAAAGGTAAGAAAGGCATAGGGAAGGCCAAGAACAGTCAATAGAGTGACAAGACGAAGAGGATCTAAGTAAGATCAAGTGCTTCCACTGCCATGAGTTTGGGCACTATGCTACTAAGTGTCCAAATCAGAAGAAGAAGGGGTCGAATAAAGAGCATGTGGCTACACCAACTGAGGTAGATGGGTTTGCTTCATGTGGTTGCATCATAGTAACCCCAAGGAACTTGTAGAAGCTATGGCTAAGAGAGAAGCAAGTGGGTTTGATGATTTTCACCTTGAAGAGTCCTTTATCCCTTTCGCCAATCTCCATGACCCCTTCTGCTATATTCCTTCTCCTCTTGGGTCTCATTCTCAAGCCAAAAGTAAAAAGAGGATGAACAATAAGATTTATTTCACACCTTCCTCCACCTATGTCTCTACTAGTACCACTGTCTCCCAACCAAGTCTAACTCAACCCACCTTGGATGCTTACCGTAAAAAGCAACGCAAATATGTTGCTTTTGAATACATAGTCAGATGGTGATTTGATGCAAATATCCTCTTTAATGTTGCTCGCTCACCTTATTACCAAGTTATGTGGGATGTTGCTTTCGCTGCAGGAAAAGGCTTCAAAGGCCCTACTATGCTTGACTTAAGGGGAGCTCTTTTGCAAAGAGAGCTTTTGTCCATTGGAGAATATTTGATTGAGTTTAAAGAGTCATAGACCAGAACAAGTTGTTCAATCATGCTAGATGGATGGACTGATTGAAAAACCCGCACTATCATAAATTTCCTTATCTCTTGCCCTCAAGGATCCATGTTTTTTAGATTAGTCGATCCATTTGATAGGGTGAAAGATGCCGACCTATTATTTGAGCTTTTAGATGAGATAGTTACAATAGTGGGGGAAGCCAAATGTTGTGCAAGTCATCACAGGTAATGCCTCAAACCATGTTATTACTGGAAAGATGCTAAAGTCCAAATATAAAACCACATTTTGGACCCCATGTGCTACACTTTGCATAGACCTCATGCTTGAGGACATAGGAAAAGTGGAGTGGGTAAAGAACATTGTAGAGCATGCCAAATGTATCACAAAATACATCTACAGCCACTCACGGATACTGAACCTATCGAGGAAAAACATTGGGGGCAAGGAGCTTGTTAGGCCTGCCATCCTGACATTTGCAACTCACTTCCTCACATTGTAATCCCTCACTTCCCAACAACAAAACTTGCAAAAAAATGTTTTCTAGTGAAGATTGGAATTCATCTTAGCGGACTCACAGAGCAGATGGAAAAGACACCAAAAAGGAATTTTATGACAACACTTTTTGGAAAAATGCAACAGAGCTTATGAAAATTGGTGAGCCCCTTGTTAAGGTGTTATAGTTGGTGGATGAGAAAAACTTAGCCATGGGATACATCTATGAGGCTATGTATTAGGCAAAGGAGTAGATACAAGCAACCTACAAGGATAAAGTAGGTAAATATGGGCCCATTTGCGAAATCATTGATAACAAATGGAACAATCGACTCCATCATCCTATACATGCAGTTGAGTATTTCTTGATCCCAAAGTATCACTATAAAGCTAAGCTAGGAAAAGAACATACTAGGGAGGTTAGAGATGGGTTGTACGAGTGCTTGGAGCGCATGATACCTAAAGAGTCGCAGCATTTGGAAATACATTAACAACTCACTACTTTCACTAGGGCCACGGGCACATTTGGCAGAAATTTGACAAAGATCAGAAGAGATGTGGATCAATCAGATAAGCAATTCCATTTTTATTTTGTTTTTTTCTTTTAAAGTTCAATTGTTTAAAATTCAAGCCTATGTCACAAGGTTCATCGGATTTAACCTTGAGGTTTGAAATTCAACAAACCACAAAAATACTATAAAAATTCATTTTAGTTCACCGGCTTCGAGGTTAAGGGGCATAGAAACATCTTGGGTGAACAGGTTACAAAACATAACAATTCAAGTTCATTAGGTTCGAGCCTTAAGGCCAACCAGTGGTTGCAACAAAAGAAAAAGTGTAAAAATCTATTTCCCAAAATGAATCTATCATCTTGACCCCCAAACTGGTGATACAATGCATTCAAAGGGACTTTGATCTAGCTTATTACTCACAGGTCAATTTGTGTGATGCAATTTAACATCAATGTAATGTGGATTTTGATGGAAGTTCATTACGTTTGAGGCTAACTAACACAGAAAAAACCTTGGGAGAGGAGGTTACAACACGAGCAGATTACAGTTGAGAAACAAAATCACATAAATCTACGTTGGAGATTAAAATCACAAGGTCCGGGATACGGGTTATGAGGTTTAGGTTAGAAGTAATCAAGTCAATGTTATTTATTCTCTCAATATGTTATAAATTTTTAAATATATATATATCATATATATTATAAATTAATATAATATAATATTAAATTAATAATAAATAAGCCCTGAGGGTTAGCTCAATCGGTCGAGTTCTCGTTGCTCTTAAAGCACCTCGCTAATGGGACGTCATGGTATCAATTATCCTCAACACCCTCAAGGTTAGGCTCTATCAATAAGTTGATGGGATGTGATCCCTTTGGTGGATCTGCCCGGATATTTCCTTGAAAAGAAATATATATATATATATATAGATATATATATTGAGAATTTTAAATATGCATATGGACGAACCTAATGGTGAACCTTATCCAAACCTGATGGACAAATTCAAATTTGAATCGAACTTTATTGTTGTCGAACTCAAACTCAAACCCAAAACATGTGACATTGATTCAGGCTATAATTTGTAAATTGTTCAAGTTTACCATCTAAATTGTTGAACAATGAACTAACTCTAGTCTTTGTCTTTGTAGCCAATTTTTGGGAGTTGTTTGGCAACTAATGTCCTCAATTACAAAAGTTGGCAATTAGAGTTCTCAACCAAACTTGCAGTGCTTCTGGGTGTGAGCACGATTGGTCTTTTTTGAACAAATTCACATGAAGAAGAGAAATAGGTTAGAACAAAAATGCTTAAATGATCTTGTCTTCGTGCAGTACAATGTTCAACTAAGGCGCAACCACTTGTTGAACAAAAGACTTGATACAAATCCCATTGTGTTGGATGATATTGATCCAAATTCAAAATAGGTGGAGGAGACTCAACCAGTTGAGTTTGATCCTGATTTTGATATTGATGCCATGGAATTGGGGGGTGTTGATCTGGTAGTTGAACTAGGCGCTAAAGGAAATGAACCACCAAGGCCAAGCATGGCACATGGTGAGGGAAGAAATAGTTGTGCAACTCGGCGAACTCGTGCTTCTAGTTCTACTAGGCTTAGTGTTGTTGCTCATGCTACTAGTAGTATTGCTACTGAGGCTGGAGCAGAGTTTGAAGAATCCTCAAATTCTGAGCCAAATGATGTTTATGTAGTTCCTGGCAATGATCCCATGTGTAGTAGTGGCGATGAGTTTGAGGAGTGATCATGTTGATCAATGATTTGTAGTAGGCTAGTGGCCTAGTAGCTTGAGTTTTAGCATTGTTTTTGGACTCTAGAGGCCATTTAGAGCCTCATTGATTATGTATTTTGTTGATGATATTATTGATATGTATTGCACTCAGTGTCATTTTGATATATGCACCCTTACAAGGTATATAGATGAGAATAATTTTCATATTTTGTCTCTAATGGTTTGTAATCTTAAAAGGAAGTTTTTCATAGAAAATTAATTATTTTACATATTTTTTCAATTCCAGTTTATCCGGTTTAATTCGGTTTGATCCGGTGCCAGTTTGAATTGCAGTTAGATTGGAAGCCACTTCAAAACCCAGTTCCAGTTTTTTAAACTTTGATTTAAGTTGATTGGTTTTCTTATGTATTCGCTGAATACTAAAAGTGATATTTGTTTTGCAGTGAATACCTTCAGCCAAGACATGGTTGAGCCAATATAGATTCACTCAGTCACTACAAAGAATGTGCTCTGATATTTGAAATGTACAATTCATTATGGTATGAGGCATGTTGTAGCTGGGAAGTTGGATCTGCATAGTTTTGTTGACTCTGACTAGGCAAAGGATGCATGTAGGAGAAAGAGTACTTAGGGATCTGTTTCAGTTTGGGGTCAAGTATGTTACCTAAATCAGCAAAAAGCAGACGATAGTCACACTTAGTATGTCAGAGGCAAAGATTATGGTAGCTATTTCTTCTAGTTGTAAAACCATCTAGCTTTGCAAGTTGATGGTGGAGTTGACCAATAAAATGTTGGAGCCTACTATAGTATTTGTGACAATCAAAGTTGTATTGGACTCTCTAAGAATGCATGTTTCATAATTGCTCCAAGCACATTCATATCCAGTACCATTTCCTTAAGACAGTTCAAAGAAAGTAATGGTCCTTGAGTATGTTCCTTCATATTTGCAGGTTGCAAAAATTTTGGAAAAGCCCCTGGCTAAGGAGAATTTTGAGATACTGAGACAGTAAGGTTGGCGGAAAACACCTTCCACACAAAGAGGGAATGTTAGATGTCACCTTGATTGGTTGATGGTTTATTCTCCAATAGTGATGAATTCCAGCAGAGACTACCACAGTTCCTATGCAGTGATTATTAGGGTGCAGGAGCTCAGAATAATACCACAACACTAATCTTCTTGGTAGCAGCACAACAGTCATATAGGAGAGGTCACCTGCATGCACCAACCTTCACTCTTCCAATTTCAGTACTACTTCACACAGTTAAGATTTGGTCGACGTTTCAAACCAACTAAAATGGTTTATCAGAAAGACTTTCTTCTACATTATGGATCACAAAAGTCTTAGATCTAACATAGTATTATAACCAAATCTATTTGTAAATGAAAAAAAAAAAAATCATTATAATTAAAAAAAAAAATTGTAAATTACAAAATTAAAATCATTTATAATTAAAAAAAATTACATATTTTTGATGGGGTGATTAACGATGTGGATATTGTTCGTGAAGGAATGTGTGGATATTCATGAGGGGTGCATGGTAGTGGGTGCGAGGACCAGCATCCCCGTCCTTTCCATACACCTTGTGTACAAGAGCGTATATTGAACCTTGTGTGAGATTTCATTATGTCTTGGATTTCGCAGGAGGTGGTGTCCGTTGGAAATTTATGGAGGGTGGGGCGATCTGCCATTAGACATTTAGAGTTTGGTTGTGGTATGGAATTTGTAATGCGAGTTCTGAGCAGGGAAGTGGTTGTTTCCGTGGGCACCCTGTTTGGGAGAGGTGGCGTCTGAGTCGTCAACGTCCTCTCCTCCGCTTACAGGTGTGCATTCTTGTCAATTGCTAGTTTGGTTCTCGATTTAAGGTTTTTACGCACAGGAAAAGGCTGGGTTATTTGATTATGGTGGTGCTTTGTTGGTCATGTTGGGGTCTAGTGTTATCTCCTTTGTGCTAGCGTGGAATTGGATATGTAGCCTCTAACAGTCCTTTCTCGAGGTCTTGTCGCGCTTGGCAGTGTTTGTGGAGCAGATACACTGGTTTCTAGGTGGTCTAGTCTGCGTGGGTTCTTCCCAGGGAGCGAGATGATGAATTGCACGTGGCTATGGTAAAATTGTAGTCCTCTGTGTTCATTCTGGACTAACTGGCGATGGACACGCTGGTGGGGGTGGTGTGTTTTTCCTCAATGATAGTTACGGTTTGGAAAGCTCATCATTGGTCAGACTATGTTCATCCCTGTGGTGTTGGGTTGATCATTATGCGTTTGGTTCCCCATTTGACCCGCTCCTCGTCCCAAATTAAGCCCAATTCAAGCAGCTCTGTGGGTGGTGACAGTTTCTCACCACTGGAATTGGCATCCCATCTCAATAGCTCCAGGTGAGGAGGTAACAAAGGTGGTCGCTTAGGTAAGGCAGTCCTTGGTGGTTGAGGTGGTGGCAAGGCGGGTGGGTTCTGAAGTTTGTGGTGGTAGCGGTTGGTGTGGCTCGATAACTGGACGCGGGGGTTGCACACTACGAGGTCAACAACACGGTGATTCGGCTCGTCGTGATAGTTTGAGGAGATAGGGGATGGCTCATCGTGTGGGACATGGGTAGTGGGAGACCTGCTATGTTAAGCATTGTTGGGATTTGATTCAATAAGTTCTTGAACGCATGGAAACCTCGGAGCGGGTGAGGCAGGAGGAATATGCTGAGCTAATGGCTACTTTGAACAAAATGCACTATTTTCAGTGCCATGTCCAAGAGCGCGTAGTGGTGTTTTTGCGGGGCCAGAACATGTTATCCGAGAAAGTAGAAAATTTGGAGGCCTCGATGGCCCATTTCGAAGAACACGTTCAATGCTATTTCCATCCTCCTCCTCCTCCAGGAATAGCTCTGGATAACCCAACCTCCATCACCTTTGATGACTAGCATGGTTATAGGTGTTTTACTTGTTTTATTTGTTTACTGGTGCTTTTGGCCTCTCAAGTTGTGAGCCTCTTGATGTTTTTCTGTTTATTTGTCATAAGTTGACAGCAGTAGTCAACAAACCTAGTCGGGGTGAGACTACCCGCACTCTACTACTGATGTACTCAATTTTGGAAGAATGAATAGAATCTTGATTTACAAAAAACAAAAAACAAAAAACTTGTTACATATTTTTCATTTTTTTTATAATTAATAATTTTAATTCTTTTATAAATTCCTTTTATAATTAATGATAATAATAATGATTTAAAATTGGGGAAATGAAAAATTATTAGAGATAATTTAAGAAGGAAGCAAGAGAGTGGTAGAAGGATAATTAAATAAAAAAATTGCAAGTCAACCTCAAATCAATGAGGTCTCAAACCAAATTAGTGCAAATGGAAAGTAAATGTGTTTGGATCTTGGGAGTGTTTAGGATTCAAATTTATGTATCATGAGGTAATTGCTTGAGAGTTCAAATTGAGCCTTCGTGCTCAATCTCAATCCAACAAGAAATATTAGTAATTTTGAATAAATGTAACCATTATGGGCCGACCTTCTTTCTTGATATTTTTTTCTCATATGCTTATGCTAGCAAATAGGTATAGGTGATAGGGTGGTCTATAGCTTTTATTATTTTTAGTGCATGGCTTTACTATTCTACTTAATTTGATTTAATTAGAAAAAATAGCTATAAAAGTTTTATTTATTGTTTTTTTATTAAGGTTAACTAAAAGTAGTCTACATGGGGTAGCTCAAGCGGCAATGGCCGTGGAAATGAAGTCTCACCGAACCGGAAGTCTTGGGTTCAAATCTTGGGCTACCCTTCCCCCATTGAGGGGTACTTAATGGACATGTAAATCGGAGAGTCCCGCCCCAACCTACAAAAAAAAAAAGGTTAACTAAAAGTAAATAGTTAATTATGCCGATATGCATGTTTATTTTGCAAAAGGCTTCTAGTATTTTAATTAATTATCAATAGTTAATAGGTAGATGGTAGGGATTTAATCTCCGTAGAATATTTTTAATTGTGTCAAGAGTCCCATTCTACAACCTAGTATGAGGATGATGTGAGTATTTTTGTGCTCAACGTGGAGTTGACATGTGTCCTCTTATAATTAAAAAAGAAAAAAACTAAACGTCGGCTCAAAAAAAACAAATAATAAATATATAAACATACAAAATACAATTAATTTTAACTCAATCTTTGGAATTCTTAAATCTGCAAGCTGCAGAATGGAGTCAATAGGCCAAACAAACTTGCTTGTGGTTGTGTGCAGGTGATCGATATAACAAAGCTCGAGTTCACAGAAGGTGTTGATGAGAGCCATTCAACAACTTATTCTCTTACACGAACTTTGACACAGGATCGAATTTTTGGGGGTCATTCAAAAAATATGCTTTGGGCTAAACATGATTTGTAGGTGAGGCATTATAAAGTACATCATTTGTCTTGAACCCTAGATGTAGCATGTGTGTCCATAGGGAATTGTCAATGAAAAGTCGCTTTCTTGACAACAAACTCAACATATTAAATTAAATTAAATTATAATATGGTTTAATATTAACTTGATATAATATTGATTCATGATTGACGATGTACAATATTGATTCAAAACCTCCATATGTTTATAAAGTACAAAACTATTTCAAATAAGCCAAATTGAAGCCCTTATCTATTTTGTTTTTCATTATCTTCATTATCCACTACAAATTCATGTTTTAATCGATGGGAGCAAAACCTTTTTTACCCAAGTTAACCAATCCACTGGGATAAACATGTGACGAGAGGCTACTATGATGCGATTCAACTCCCCGTGTATAGTTAAGGAAGTGGAACCGACAAAACATAAGCATCCTGACCTTCCACACATGCTATAGAACCTTTAGGAGCCAACCAACCTTTCCAGGTGACCGCCCTTGAGCCAACGTGGCATTTCATTGATCTAGACCCTAAGCCTCTCCCATTTCAAGCCATGCATGTGACTGAGGCCTTCTAGTCAGTCCCACAGCAAGGCATGCCAGTGACTATGGACTTTTCTAGCAAGTTCTGAGACAGTGACCCCAGATTATGTGCCAATTTTTTAGGGCAAGGACTTAGGCCACTGCCGAGAACTTCATGAAACTTTTAGGAATGATAAATGGCATTGAAACAAAGGTACTAATGCAAACACTTGAGTAAGGACTTTATCAAACCTCTACTAGCCATGACAAGCATTTTGTCAAACATGTCACGAATATGCAATCTACGGGTCATAACAACGGATCTGAGCATACAGGTCTCATACTTATATGAGATTTGTAAAGAAACATTGTTTCCATATCACAATAGTTGCATTATCATCTATTAGGTCATGTATTCATTGTACTTTCAATTACTAATCAAAACATGATGAGATTCATACATCAAGTTTGTCATCAAACATATTCATAACTAGCATATAACCAACAAAAATAACAAGGATGTAACAACCATAAAAGCCACATATAAGCCATTACATTTACACATGAAATACCAAGGAGAAGAAGTTATTATTAATGAATGCAAAAGCCAACCAGGTATGGGACTTCCATGAACCACCCGACCATAGATTGGATGAACCAAATCTTTCATTCATCTAATCACCCCCATGTCATATCCCAAGCAGGAATTTGGGACTCAAAACAAAACCAATCCAGGTTTCCTTAGGCTTTACCGCAATTCCCACTGAATCACTAGGCCCTAAACAAACATGGATGCGACCAGATTTCTCCACATACACCGTGAGCTTGCAAGCTTTTTCTCTCTATCTAAGAAGTATCACGGCTCTCTCAATGATGAAATTATGTCCACACTAGAGTGTTGTATTATTAAGAAGCAATTATGCCAACGCAATAGTGCTCTACTTCTTCTGCTTCAACAATGAAATGAAGGTTTGCACTAATAGAAATTTTGCCAGCATAACATTGTCTTCATTTTTGGTTCTCCCATGGCCTGTTTATCTAAAAAAATTGAATTTCTCTTCCCTCTCTTGGTTTCATGAATGAAAATGACTTATGAGTAGGACAAGATGATTCCTTTGAGGGTTTAATATCTTCAGGGAGACTCGAATTCATCTCTCCTTGACTGGAATCATGTCAATGAATCTTCTTACCAGTGTGGGAAGAGGTCCTGAATTGCTAAGTCGGCCATTTCTTCGACCACACAACTTTCAAAGAAAATACCACGTGTTATGCGACTATCGAAGGAAAAGTCGTGCAACCCTTAATTTTTAATTAAATATACATTGGACCTTAGGAGAAATTAAATTTTTTGAGCTTCATAATGTCTTCAGCTGGAAAATCTTCACTTGTGCATTATGTTGGAAAACCTTTGGCATCTTTTGGATTGTACAAATATGTGTACGATTTTCTAGTATTAATACTTGCCCCCTAATGTATGAGGTTAGGAGCAAGCGTATAGCTGAAATACATAATGTTTTACTTCCTAACTGAGAGTCTTATCAACTTCTAGATAGGTATAATAACTTGTTTCAAAGATGAGTAAAGAAACAATCTTAATTAAGGATAAAAGATAACCATGTTCTAAAAACAAATGTGTATATGAGGCGGGCATGTTCCATTCTCGTTATGATGACTAGTGACTATTTATTACAATTAGATAGGAAATATTCTTCTCAAGTCAGTGTTGGAATCAATGACATGCTGATAGCTGATGATGATAATTGTTGACACCCTCAAGGGCACTTCTGACACAAACAAAGTTAGGTGCCCCTATGTGTCAAGAAAAGGTGAAGCGCTACTATGGTGAGGTGCTTGTGGATGCATGAGTCTTTGATTTTCGGTACCTCCCACGCATCAATATGTAAGCACTATTGAATGAGGTGCTAAGTGATGCATGGGTCTTTGACTAAGTGAGAGAACTGCAATGACCATGAAGTACGATACCACCCTGACATGAGAGCTTATGTTGGTGTCGAATGTCAAGTGGACCGATGACATCAATGGGAAATAATGATTCCCATTGTGCCACCCAGGGTGTCCTTGAAGGGGGGGGAGCACCCAAGGTCCTGCCTCAATCCTGGAAGATCGGTGTTGAAGTTGACCAAAAAGAGGCATCAACCATCCGAACTGTTGAGTCAAGAAATCAAGATGTGTAGTGAAACATATTGTAATATGGTGGGTCAATAAGGCATGATAATTAAAGTTGACAATATGAATGGATGTGGACAACTTGCTTGAGGTTGAAGTTATAGTGCAAGTCGCGGGAGTCAAAATAGTTCTTCTGAGGGTAGTGGCCCTAGAGTTGGTAGGACATCCAAGGTAGGTGTGAGTATGTTTTTATTGATGTGAAGAGGTTGAATGAATGTGGATATTATATGCGAGCTCCAACCAAGGGAAACTAGGGACCATCATTGGGTATAAGGCATGAAAATATGGGTGGGAACAATTTTCCTCAAAAAAATTGTTTACACTTTCTAGAATAATGTAAAGGTGGTTTGGGATGTACATACATGGAGATGGGTACCCCATGAAAATAGTGACCTACATGATGATGGAGATAAAATGTATTTGCGGAGGGCAGGGGCCCCATCGATTGGTCTCAGTGCTAGGTTGATGAGACGGATGAAGTGACACAAAAGAGCTTATGATGTATGTAGGAATGATAGGCCCAATGTAAAACACAAAAGAGCATTTATTTTTATTTGTTGTGAATGAGTAAGGTATCCTGGGAGTATGGTTGGTTAGTGTTAAGTGAATAAAAGGCGAATGAGGTTGATTTTCAAGGCATGCAAGTGAGATGGCTCCCAGGGTGGAGAATATGGTCATGGATTCCACATAAGATGTGGGGGTATATAACATGAGGTAATCCATGAGTGAGGAGGCTCTATCAACCGGCATCTATGTTTACCATGTGCAATGGGAGGTGGTGGTAAATGTGGTCGAGATGGTGGACCCTATGGTGAACTTTGGAGAAATGATGTCAGGAAATGAAAAGCTTTGTAGGAAGCCTATCTTTTTTATTGACGAATGATACCTTCCCTGTCGACGGCCACTGGGGTGCTGATTCTGGTGGGAAGTTGCTCACGAACCTGTAATTTCAACGACCAATATCCCAAGTAAAAACATCTTGATAAAAATATATGTAAGCTAAAAATGGGCTAAACAAGATGAATCGAAAAATAGGAGAAGGCACACCTAAAGTGATGCTCTGAGCGTGGGTAGGCCCAAAAAATGAGTTTGGGGTTGAAATGGAATGGAGGGTACCATGATGAAGATTTTGTGGTCCTAATCATTGCATCTCTCACAGTTTTGAAAACAGAGGTCAAGAGCTCCTGTATGGGCTTTGAAAGATGACAAAGAGGGCGATATATAGGGCAAAGTGGGCCATATGCCACCTCATTTGTTACTGTTATCTTGGGAGATCAAATTTGTTCCAGGAGTTGTTTCTTATCGTTGCGGTCATCTTGTGCACCCGGGCAGCACGCGAGGAGAGAGGTTAGAACATGCAACCTTGACTTTGTCATTTTGGTGGACTAGGCTAGGTAGGTCGTATAGGGGTGATGTGTACGACCTTTTTTTTAGGGTAAAACAATTTGACCGTGCAGGAACTGAGCTTCAATCGTGCGGTCACCGCAGGTTCCCTAGGGTAATCCGCGAAGCCACCACATGAATAGAATGGTTAGTCGTGGTGTCAGTGCAACTTAGGGGGCCAAAGTTGTAGTGTCATTGGTTAGACGACGTCGCGGCTAAGACGCCTAAGGCCACGTCGTCACCACAACTAGTGGCTTTGCAGATGTGCGTCCCACACACCTATTAGTGTTGTATACATGAAAATGTGTTAAAATTCTTTTTGGCAGCCTTGGAGGCTGTTTTTTTTACTTTTTACATCCTTGATGGCAGGATGGGCTTGTTATGGAGAGAGCATGACTAGCAGCCTTTGCACACAATGATTGCAGGGGATGTTGCTACTAATAGGACGCTAGTAGGTTGGGGGTTGTTGAAGTTTCTTCAAAACCCCATTTTGAGGTTGTAGGATGCATTCCTGCGGTTCCTAATCCGGTGTTGGGATGAGGACTATAAAATTTTTGTCATCAAACAAGTTGATCTACCTATATCTCCTAAGCTCGATGTGTAATTTATGACTAGTTTGGTGCCTCGTGGGGAGGTCTTACAGGTACCCCTGCTGAGTAGGAAGGTAGACATTCATGAGTGGGCAAATGGCCACTGCAGTCCCAACCCTATTGATGAGGGGTGTACCAGTGTTGCTTCCATCCTTGATTTGATTGAGCGAGCTGCACTGGCAATGATTGTGCGGCTTGTAGGGTCGGCGACCCCTCATCAAGTTTCAAGGCCATAGATTACAGTGTTGCAGAGACTGCATGTGGGCCACTTTTATGACTTGGTCGGTTTCATGTATAGAGGGATGGTGTCCCAGTTGACACAGGTGCAATAGGGTCGGGCGCAAAGCTTCTACTATGTCAATATTTTGTGCAACATATTTTATGAGAGAGTAGTTATGCTCGGACCTTTTTGGTTGTGCCTCCGGACATGCTAGAGACCCACGGATTAGGCGGTGGGTTCCAGTGATGCCGCGGGCTAGTGGTGGTGTGACAAGGCGTTATTGGAACGCCACTGTGGAGGGTTGGTTCAGATCCAATGCTTAGATGATTCTAGAGTACCCCTATCATGGTGTGGACTTTAGGGGCAATCCATATATTGGGCTTCGTCCTGGTGATTCTTAGGGACCATAAGGTATGTGATTTGTGATATATGCATTTGTTTTATTCTACATGTATAAATATTATGTATTTTTTGATGATGTTGATACCATGTATGTTTACTTGCAGATTTGTGACCTCGCGGATGACCATTGGACTACTTGGTAGGAAATGATCCTCGTCGCATGGGTGTGGCTAGTGCGATTACTATGTCGCAGCAATGGAAAGGTGTCAGGGCTCAAGAGGAGCCTGAGAGACCAGCACAGCGCTATCAACTAGAGATTGGTGGTCCCTTTGGAGAGGGAGGTAGCTCCTCCTCCTTAGTAGAGATGATCCAGATGAAGGAGCATGGCAAGGCATCAAAGGCTCAAGTAGTGACTATAGAGGCTCAGGTAGTGACTGTAGAGGCTCAGACAAAGACTGCAGAGGCTCAAATGAGGGACTCAAAGGATGCATGGGGTCGAGAAATCACCCTAACATGGGGAATTCCCAAGGAGGGGTGGGCTGGCTAGAGACGGTTTTGGCACATGACAGAGCATGGCGTCTGACTCTTTATCGCTTCGTTATGGTCATAGCAACTACACTTCTGCTCCTAGTACAAGACGCGGTAGTGGGACCTCTAGAGGGAGGTGCAAAGGCACAACCCTAGATAGAGTTTATGCATGTACCAGGGAAAGAACCCATTATGAGAATGCTCCCCTATTTTTCCTAGCCTTGAGCCAGTGCATGTATATATATTTTTGGTACTCATATATATATATGAGATGTGATTTTTTAAGGTTCTTATGATGTGTCTTGATGTGGATGCTTCTATACATGTGATGTATGTCTGCATTTATGCGATGGATATTATATTAATACTTCATGTTTCTTGATGGCGATATATATGTGATACATGCCAGTTTAGGATTTCATTAGCTATGCGGTTAGCTATATGAATTTGCTTTCTTGGTATATGTGTAAATGTGATATGATCATAACTATGGGCTAACCTTTGTCTATGCAGATATTTCTGAAAGAGGCATGGATCGTGAACCTTGAAGGTTCTATTCAATTGTGAGACAACAAGCTGAGAATCATGGAATACATGCACGTGATTGATAACTAGATGGGAGGCATCAACCAAGAGGCCTATGACGACATCGTACTCAGCTTGATTGTTGTTTGTCGACCCTATATGTAGTCCATTGGTGAGACATGGTGTGTGGTTGGGAGAGTATATGTCCTAGGTTGTTGGAGTGAGGTTTTACGACTATCAAGAAGCACCATCAACGAACCCATGGTGATAGGATAGTGGATGATCCATCTGTGAAACATGATGAGAGAAAGGTTCTAGAGTGTATGCGTGATGAATTGGTCATCAACTAAAATAAGCCATGGTACATAAATTTTCATTATAGGGATACTTGCAATGTTATGGATGAAACCTTTTAAGATAGAACCCACTGACGGGATCTTTGAGGCAAGTCCCGTTGGGCTCTACTAAGATGTATGCCCCATTGAGGAGGCAATGTTTGACAATGTAAGGGCCCTTCCATAATGTCTCAAATTTCCCTAGTCCCAATGCTTCTTTGGAACCATCATAACGAAGGACTAACTCCCCCTCAGTAAAGGACCGGGGGTGACATTGCAGTCAAAAGTGGCTTTTGTCTGCATTTTGTGTGCTTCGTTATGCTGGAGAGATTCTCATCGACTTTTGTCAATGTGTTCCAGCCAAACCAACCTTTTTCTAAAGGTGAAGTGTTGGTGATAATTTTGATGGTTGAGTGTAAGGTAGGGATCTTGCACTCAATGGGGAGGAAATATTCGACCCCATAGACTAACTGGAAGGGCATGAAACTTGTAAATACTTTGAATGTCGTGCGGTATGCCCATAGGGTTGAAAACACCATATGGTGCCAATTGGTTTTTTGGTTGCAACATTGTTTTGGGGACTTTGTTGACAACTTCCACTTGGCCATTGGACTAAGGGTAATATGGGGAAGCAAACTCATGGGAAAAACCAAGGTGTTGGGATAACTCCTGAAATATTTCATTTTTGAAATGTTTGTCGTGATCGGATACCAACTCCTTGGGAACACCGAACCGTGTTATGACATGGTTAAATAAAAACCGTGCAATGGTTTTTGCGGTGTTATTGTATGTGGGCATGGCCTCTACCCATTTGGTGAACTAGTTGACGACAACCATAATGTACTTATGGTCACTTGATGATGGGAGGTTACAGGTCATGAAATATATTCCCCATTTGTAGGAGCCGACAATGATGACCGGGTGTAGGGGAGCTAGTGGGGCTCACGCCTTATGAGTGTATCATTGGCACCACTCACATCTCTTAACTGCTTGGATATAGTCATGGAAAAGGGTGGGCCATAAATAACGGGCACAAATGACTTTTTGAGCAGTGGCCATTCCTGAGAGGTGACCGCCACAAGCCCCACTCATTTATGACCTACTCGGCTTGTTCATGAGTAAGGCATCGACAGAGTATGGTGTCGATGACTCGTTAATAAAGGACATCCCCCAAAAGGAGGTAACAAGGGGCCTGGTGGCGTATGCACCTCCAGTTGTCGTGAGAAAGCTGAGGTTTGAACTTCTAAGTTCGTAAAAAGAGGAGGATGTCATCGTACCAGGGATCATTTGTTGATACTAAGAACATATGTTCATCGAGAAATGCATCATTAATGGGGGATCCTTGGGTCTCTGTTGGGAGTCTAGTGATGAACTAGGTGAGGATAAGGGCCTTCTTGCTCTTGGGGGAGGTAAACTGAAGATTGAATTCTTGCAGAATAATGACTCATCGGGCATATTTATGGTTCATAATACAACGAGTGAGAAAGTATCACATAGGGTTAGTATTTTATATTACAGTGGTGGTTCGTAAGATTATGTAATGTCAAAGCTTATGTACAAAGTAGACAAGAGCTAAGGTTGGTTTTTTTGCTAGCATGTATTTCAATGAAAGACCGAAGAGGTTCTTGCTGACGTAGTAGATTATGTTCTCTCTATTATCAGGTCCTTCTTGGACTAGTTCCCCATTGATGACTACTTTAGATGCTAAGAGGTATAGTGTATATTCCTTGTTATGGTTGGAGGGTAATCAAAGGTGCCTGAGACAATGCGTATTTTAGGGGTTCAAATGAGTCTTGTGTCTCGTAGTCCCTGTGGAAAGTGATATCCTAATGAAGTAGGCACAAGAAGCCTTGTACACAAGTGGAGTAGTTGGGAATAAAGAAACGTAAATGGATAGCCTTATCCTACAAGCTTTGGAGTTACTTTAAAGTTTTTGGAGGAGAAATTTCCTTGATGGCCTGGACTTTGAGAGGGTTGACTCTAATACCTTGTTGGGAAACAATGAATCCTAGTAGTTGTCTTGCGTTAACATAGAAGATGCACTTGAGAGGGTTTAAGCGTAGGTTATATTGTCGACATCATTGAAACACTAGGCGAAGGTCCTCCAAATGGTCATCACACTTTTTGGATCGTACAATAAGGTTGTCCAAATAGGAGAGAATGGGATGAGCCAGATCATGGAAGATATAATTCATGGCTCGCTGGAAGGTGGCCCCAACATTTTTAAGGCCAAACGACATCACTCAATATGCAAATGTGCCCCATGGGATTGTGAAGTTTGTTCTATATTGATCAGTGTGGAGAATATAAATCTAATTATACCTAGAGAACACATCCATGAAGGATAGGGCCTCATGACCACACAACCGTTGATAACTTCAGTAATGAATGGCATAGGGTAATTTTCCTTGGGACAAGCTTTGTTGAGATCTTGAAAATCAATACAAACTCGTATGGTGCCTTTTTTTTCATGATGGGTACAAGGTTAGAAAACTTAAGATGTGTAAACGATAGGATAGATGAAACCAACTTTGTGGAGTTTCTCAATATCCTGCTTAATTTCTTTTGCCTTAGAGGAGTGTAGCTGATGTTGTTTCTACCTAACAGGGTGCGCATCAGGCCAGGTGTCAATATGATTTTCCACAATGGTGGGACTGATGCTTGGCATTTCAGAGTAACCTCATGCAAATATATCCCTATATTATTGGAAGATGGCACTGTATGAGGCCACCTCGTTCTGAGTGCAACCCGCCCCGAGTGAGATCTCTTCAACTATGCCAGGTTTGTTTGAAATATTGAACTTAATGGTAGGTGAAATACTTTCCATGTTCCCTTCCTCAAATGCATCTAGTGTCAGGATGGGATTCTTAAAACAATCTACTTATTGTGGAGGCAATAAATCTTTTGATTCTATAGTGCAAATATAAGGCTAGGTGCATTAGTAGCTACAAATACTTTTTTAGGTATAAAATATGAGTGATGGTGCATGGAATCCCATGGACATTCAAGTTCCTTCATGGCCTCTAGAATATCTTCATCTTAATGAAAAATATTGTCTAGCACTAAATTGGGTTGTGTCAGGCCTTGAGTTTGGATTTCAGGCCTAACTGTGCTAGTCGACAAGCAAGAATAGGATTCGTTGGTTGATGTCGTAGAACCCAATGAATCTGAAAATGCGCAGATAGGATGAGTCTGCACCATCGGTGATGGTACCACCAATGTGGTGGGTTTAGCGGTCTCGACACCAAAAAACGATGAGCAGTCAACATGAATCATGGTTCCTATGGATGAGGAAATGAATCGTGTTTGATGCTATGTGTCATCAGTATTAGGTGGTGGTAGATTTTCCATAATGGCATGTTGATGATGAGTGGGAAGAAGTTCTCACAACTTGGGTGGTGTCTAAGGGGTAAACTTTTCTTCCTCATGATGAGTTTGATGTTGAATCCTAAGTTGTCTGAATGTTTGTAACATATGACATGTCTCAGAACAATGAGAGGCACTGGTGAAAATACTACACATAGGACTAGTACTAACACTAAAAATGGTGTGGGCGTAAATATCGTCCATAGTGTGAGATGATGACGCTTGATTGGTGTCATGAGGTGGGGCAATCTTGGGTGTCAACAACGTCTAGATCTTAATATCAGCATGAGGTATGTTCCTAATGTGAGGTTGTCTAAATGTTGCTCTGGCTACTCAAAAACGTGGAAGGTACTGACATTTTTGCATATGGTGTGCTTGAGAGTAGATCTGGCACTGATGACGGGAATCTCTAACATTTTGGCATTATGATACAGGTGTTGTCCTTGATGGCAACTCACATAGATGACAATTCATAGTGCAAGAGGTTAAGAACCAATGTTACAGATCAGACTCCAGAGATTGAAGAAAGAGAGGTATACAATGGTTCACTTTGTCAAAGTAGCATATACATGCAGGCACATAGAAAAAAAAAAAGAGCATATAGGTATACATGCATTCCCACAGGAGGAAAAGTGTGTACATGTTGGAAAACCAAGGTTTTGGTCCAAGGTATTGGTCCGAGGTATTTGGTCCAAGGTATTGGTCCTAAGTGGTTTTGGTCCAAGGTATTGAGAAAGGCCTAAAACTATATAAGGAGGAGAAGACCATTAGGCCAACTGTGCAAGTATTGAATATCTTATGAAGTGTTAGATCAAATATGCAAGTTATAGGCTTCTGATGCTTTACTTGATCTGAACTAAGGATACACCTATGTGGTTGATGATGGATGATGGATCGAGATCATAAGGCCTTAAATGAATTATCATTATGTGGTTTGATCATGGATAGTCTAGATTTGAATATTGACACATGTTGTATTATGTAAATATTATGATCTGGGTATGACTGAAGTCTCGAATAGTTGTGAAGTTTTAAGTTAGTATTTGCAGATCCGTACGCTGGTTTGCTTTGGTAAAAGCATGTATACATGCTGGTTCGACACATCGAAGTAGAGTATACATTATGAAATATGATGTTTGAAGTTGCAGTTGGTTCTGGTTGTTGATGCAGAGTTATAGGTTCTACTCTATGTTCTAGTGACAGTGTTCTAAATGTTCAGATTGATTAATTGTGATTTGCTTTAGTGATGACGGGTTGTTAGTGATTGGTTGTATAGCAATGGTGATTATTTTTGAGCTTCAATGTTGCTGATAGGTCCAGTATGAAAATTTGATGAAACGAGGCCTTCAAATTGTGGCGTTGTGTTCCAGGAGTATCCAGTTTGAAAAATTATGAAACAAGGTCCCTAGAGGAAGATAGAAGGTCATATCCTTCTGTGGGTCGGTGCCTACGTATTGGTAAACATATCAACCAGTACAAGAGCAAGGGGGGTTGGAGCTCCCTTCTAGTAGCAGCTAGAAAACGAGTGAAGGTTTGAGCCTTTAGTAGGCTGGTGCCTATGTACTAGTAAATGGATCAGCTAGTACAAGAGCCAGGGGGTTGGAGCTCCCTTCTAGTAGCAGCTGGAAAACGAGTAAAGGTTGGAGCCTTCGGTAAGTTAGCGCCTACGTACTAGTAAACAGATCAGCTAGTACAAGATCTAGGGGGGTTGTAGCTCCATTCTAGTAGAAGATGGAGAACGAGAGATAGTTGTAGCCTTCTGCAGGTGGGTGCCTAAGTACTGGTATGAGTCTGCACCAGTACAAGATTGTAAATAGGTTTTTCTTATATTAAAAGAAGACAGCAGCAGGTGGTTTTTGTCCCGCCTTGGGTTTCCACCTTAAATCTTGGTGTTCATGTGTGTTTCTTATGTGTGATGGTTTTTTCTATTATTACTGCACATGGTTACTGTTTATATGGTTAATGAAGTATTGATGCACTGATTAAAGATCGACATATGATGAATTAACTGAATCATAAGTTTGTTGGATATATGTTGGTTTCCTTAAATACAGTTGCATGTACATGCGAGTTACCTTCATTGAAGTAGCGTATATAAATCAGAGTATGAAAAGGAAAAGTTATTGATTTGACTAATACTGATTCAGCCCCCGCTGAGTATTATTTCCAACAATTGGAATCAGATAAGGTCCTTTGGCAGAAGCTTGATCACTTGAAGGAGATCCGTAGAAACAATGGGAAAGAAGCTAAAGAAGAAAGTGCCTCAAAAGAAGAAGACATCTCAAAGGAACAATGACAATAGGAGAGACAATTGGCCATTAGGTGGAAGCAAGTATTCATATTCAGAATCACCTTAGATTGAAGATGAACAAGCAAATGAAGTATTAGGTACAAATTTTTGGTCTTCTAGTGATACTTTTCTTTTTTCATGCAATATTGAAGATATTGGAAGTGATTGTGAAAGAAACATAGAGGCAAAAGTTAAAAGACTCGCAGATAAAATTAGAGATCAACAAGATATATTTAACAAAAGGGAGCATGCCTTCAAAGAAGAATTTACGAGATGAAAAGCTCAGCTAGAAGAAGGAAACAAAGTAAGGAATCAGTACAAGGAAAGGGAAGATCAATGTCAAAAGCTATAGGATGAAGTGACATCATTAAGAAATGAAATAATTGAAAAGAGTACAACAATAAAGAGACTTAAAGATATATCCAGTTACTATGGAAGTCTTGAAGCTGAGACCCTCTCTTTAAAAGAAGACCTTGAAAATAAGCAAAATGAAGAACTACCTCAAGCAGACGAAGAACAAGAAAATGATATTCTCAAATTAAGGCAACAAGTGGAAGAAGGAAGAAACACTAAAGAAATCTTGAAGAAGCAATATTAGGTTGAGGTAAATATCTTAAAAGGTAAATTAGAAGAAAAGGATAAACTGTTACGATTTCAAGACAGTACTAAGATTTTGGATAATATTCTTAGTAGTCAAAGGTCTCCCACCATCAAAATTGGTCTTGGTTTTCATGAATCTGTTGAAGGTGAATCTAGCTCACAAGGTGAGGCATGGAACTCTAATGCAAAATCTAACATGCTCAACAAGGAGATGAGAGGTCAACCCCATCAACGACCAAGGAAAGAAATTCTTGAAAGAAAATCTTTTACTCCTAACTGTGGAAGTGATAGTCGGTTATTTCCTCTAATGAATAATGTTGAATGCTTTATATGTCATAATTTTGGACATGTTGCAGCGAGATACAGAAGTAGAATGGTTCAAGACCTTCACACAGAAAGATCATCATCTTCTAGGTCCTATAAGGGATATTGTTTTTCTTGTAATATGTTTGGTCATAAATCCATTGGTTGCTATAAAAGGAATATGAAACATGTAAGATGTTATGCATGTACCAGATTTGGACATATAGCAAAGGAATGCAGGAGAAAATTTTGAGAACCATACCAAAAGGAGAAAACATCATCACACTCGAAGATATGGAAGAAGAAGGAAGTATAGTCAGAAAGATGTGGCATAGCACAGTGTACAAACATAATAGACTCAAGGGGAGTTGAAAGTGTGAAAATTTAGTGTTCTAAATCTCATACGCAATTTTCATGAAGACAAGTCGCGTATATATACGATTTCAAAGCTGCACAATCGCGTATATGTTGGTTTGAAGAAAAAGCAGTGGGATAGACTTAGGAAATGGGGTTTGATATGGTTCAGTCAATTATCTTCTCTGTTTGATGATGGTTAAAATCTACTGATGATATATGGAAATTTGTTGGTGTTCATAAGCTGTTAAAAAGTTGATGTATATTTGATTGATGATGATGCCTTGATGATTCTTATTGATATTTTCAATGATTAGATCTAACAATGAACAATTGACATAGGTTCAGGGGGAGCACATGCTTCTAATAATGCATTGTTGGCATTATGTTAGAAGATCTTAGAACATGAATATGCTTACATTTGCTTGGTCCACATAGTTGTTTTGATTCAGGTGACTCTTTTGATGATGGAGATATATAGGTTGTTGATCGTGATGCCGTTGATAGATCATGATGGTGCAGATCATATATGGTGTATGATAGTTGATGATGACTATCATGGTCCTGTTTAGACTGCTGGTCCTTGTTATAAATGTCATGTATATCATTTGATGTAAAGGTCATGAAAATACCTAATTTGTAACCCCACTATGCATGGGAAGGATGATGTAATAATTTCTATTTTCAGTCATGTATAAACATTTGGTATATCCCCACTTGGTTGGGTGGATGAGTCAAATTTGGTGTATCCCCACTTGGTTGGGAGACTGATGTATGTATGAGTCATTGATGATAGGAAGGTCATACTCACATAGTTAAGTTATAGAGTCATGTTATTCTTTTGGAAAATAGTCTTGCAGACTCTGCATGTGCTCAAGAGGAGCATGGACGGTTTAGTGCATCTCAGCATATACAAAGGGGGAGCTTAATCAGAGAATTCAACATGTACTCAGGGGGAGCAAGGACAACATAATGTATATCAAAGGGGGATAATATCTTAGTCCGCCCTTTGCCCTTGATGTCAAAGGGAGAGAGTGTCTTGGTGTTGTTGTTGCCATCAAGTCCAAAGGGGGAGATTGTTGGCATTATGATACAGGTGTTGTCCTTGATGGAAACTCACACAGATGTCAGTTCATAGTGCAAGAGGTTAAGAACCAAGGATTATAGATTAGACTCCATAGATTGAAGAAAGAGAGGTATATGTTGGTTCACTTTGTCAAAGTAGCATATACACATGGGCATACAGAACAAAAAGAGCGTATATGTATACACGCACTCCCATAGGAGGAAAGGTGTGTACATGTTGGAAAACCAAGGTTTTGGTCCAAGGTATTGTTCCAACCTATTTGGTCCAGTATTTGGCTCAAGGTACTGGTCCTAAGTGGTTTTGGTCCAAGGTATTAAGAAAGACCTAAAACTATATAAGGAGGAGAAGGTCATTAGGCCAAGTGTGCAAGTATTGAATATCTTATGAAGTGTTAGATCAAATATGTAGGTTATGGGCTTCTGATGCTTTGCTTGATCTAAACTAAGGATTCACCTATGTGGTTGATGATGGATGATGGATCGAGATCATAAGGCTTGAAATGAATTATCATTATGTGGTTTGATCATGGATAGTCTAGATCTGAATACTGACGCATGTTTTATTCTGTAAATGTTATGATCTAGGTATGGCTGAAGTCTGGAATAGTTGTGAAGTTTTAAGTTAGTATTTGCATGTCTGTATGTTGCTTCACTTTGGTAAAATCACATATACACGCTGGTTTGACACATTGAATTAGTGTATACAGTATGAAATATGATGTTTGAAGTTACAGTTGGTTCTGGTTGTTGACGCAGAGTTTTGGGTTCCGCTCTATGTTCTGGTGACTATATTTTGGTGATAATGTTCTGAATGTTCAGATTGATTGATTGTGATTTGCTTTAGTGATGACGGATTGTCAGTGATTGTTTGTATAGTAGTGGTGATTGTTTTTTAGCTTCAATGTTGTTGATGGGTCCAGTATGAATATTTGATGAAACGAGGCCTTCAGATTGTGGTGTTGTGTTCTAGGAGTATCCAATTTGAAAATTTATGACACATGGTCCTTGGAGGAAGAGATAAGGTCGTAGCCTTCTGTAGGTCAGCACCTACATACTGGTAAACATTTCAGCTAGTACAAGAGCAAGGGGGTCGGAGCTCCCTTCTAGTAGCAACTGGAAAATGAGTGAAGGTTGGAGCCTTCAGTAGGCCGACGCCTACGTACTAGTAAATGGATCGGTTAGTACAAGAGCCAGGGGGTTGGAGCTCCCTTCCTATAGCAGCTAGAAAACGAGTGAAGGTTGGAGCCTTCTGTAGGTCGACGCCTACGTACTAGTAAACAGATCAGCTAGTACAAGAGCTAGGGGGGTTGTAGCTCCCTTCCAGTAGAAGCTGGAGAACGAGAGAAGGTTGTAGACTTCTCCAGGTGGGTGCCTGTGTACTGGTGTGAGTTTGCACCAGTACAAGATTGTAAATAGATTTTTCTTATATTAAACGAAGACAACAACAGGTGGTTTTTGTCCCACATTGGGTTTCCACCTTAAATCTTGGTGTTCATATGTGTTTCTTATGTGTGATGGTTTGTTCAGTTATTATTACACATGGTTACTATTTATCTGGTTAATGAAGTACTGATGCACTGATTAAAGATCAACATATGACGAATTAACTGAATCATAAGTTTGTTGGATATACGTTAGTTGCCTTAAATACAGTTGCATGTACACACAAGTTACCTTCATTGAAGTAGCATATATAAATCAAAGTATGAAAAGAAAAGTTATTAATTTGACCAATACTAATTCACCCCCCCTCTGAGTATTATTTCCAACATAACATGGTTTGGCCATGTAGTATGGACCAACAAGTGAAAGATGGTTGTAATCTTGCCGAATTCCCGACATTGATTTAACAGGTGGTAGGGTCTATCGCATAAGGCGCACGTGTGGGGTGATTTTGATGAAGTATTCTGAAGTATTTTTGTATTCCTTCTAGATCTAGACCATTGGTGGCAGTGGTTGACATGTTGATTGGTGCCTAACTTTGGCTCAGGCATGGTTTTATCCTCAAATACACATAAGATAGATTCGTCATCCCCCACTGGTGTGGTGTTATCTAAGTATTGGGTATCTGGTTTGACTAGATCAGAGTTCTTAATGATGAATCGCCACATGAATCCCAACATTCCATGGAATCGTGAAAGGTGTGGAAACCATTGGGTATTATGGTTTTCTGAATAAATGTGGCAACTATGGTGCTTGTGTCTGGGTCTATTGCTCAATTCGGGGTGTAGGTTAGGGCAATACCTCCTAAATGCCTATATCTTGGGACATCGGTTTATGAAATGGTCTTATTTGTCACCTAAAGTGCACGTGGAGATATGCTAGGGTATCATTGATTTTGGTTTTGTTCGAGCATGGTGGGAGGTTGAGGGACCCGAAGAGAGATAGGAGCAATAATATTCTTCCCTCCAGACATAAAAAATGGTTTTAGACCCATCATCTGCTGGTAGTGATGGGGTATTAACTTGGATGAGTGCACCTAACGCATATCGATATCGAGAGATTTCAAGGTAATGATGAGTGTAATGCTCGTATTCCACACATATGGCGCATGCATGGGTGGTGCGCAATGCCTTATAACACGCAGGAGTGCTCTTTTTGTCCAACAGGGGGAGGAGGATTCGCTAGCACTTTTGGGGCATGCAGAAGAGCTCTGAGCTCATCTAACTCATGGCACATATTGGTGGGGTGCCCAACTACTTCACACAAAGGACAGGGTGAAGGTTTCCTAGGGGAGGTAGTGTTTAAAGGTTTTGCCTTCTTGCCTTTTCGTTTATCCCTTTTTTTGGCACCGGTTGGTGTCAGTGTAGACGTTTCTTGTTGTGGTGTGTTATATTAAGGCGGTATGGGAATGACGCCCATCGAGGTGATCCCTGAGCTTGCTGACATGGCCTGAGAGACTAGATACTAGAACAATATCGCTAGAGCCATATTGGGAAATGAGAGCGTTGTGATGACTTGGTGGGAGAGAAAACCAGGTGGGGGGAATAAGACGGGTGTTTGGGTGATAACATATGGTAAGAAAGAAGATCGGGAACAACATTGTTGTTGGTACCTGAAAATGGTTCTTAACCTTAATGGGCATTTGATGAACTCATCATGCACACTGGGGCTCTTGTTGTTAGAAGGATATCCTCTATCACAGGTGGGTCTTCTACGATTTTCTCGAGGAGTGTTGGTGGCTTAAATTGGTCGAGGCTGAATTCAGTGTAAATGGTGACCAATTCAGAAGAAGATCCAATGAAGGGTAGCACACCATCAAGTGCAATTAATGTCTTCTTCTCATAATATTTGAGTTGGTCGATTGTAATTATTTTACCATCATGGGGGAGCATCATTACTCTGAATATGAAAGATGCTACTGCTGACATCTCGTACATATAAATTCAACCCAGTAGGATATTATAATCCAACTATGCATCCAAAACTTTGATGTTTATGAGCATGATTTTAATGACCAGTTGTAATGGAATGCCTTGGTATAGGCCTACGAGAATAGAAGGTTGCCCATTGTACACTCTGAGAGTGATTTCATAAGGTTTGACTTTGGGGGATCCAAGTTTTTTCCAAACTAGTTTGGACAGTATATATGTGGATGCACCTTCGTCGACTATGCAACAATGGATGGTGATGTTTTGGACTGAGATTGGGATTTTAAAAGTGATGGTTGATGGTAGACGTGGGGTGGATTTATCCAAGTCAAATACCATTAAATTAGAATTGACAGGATTGATTGCTCCTAATGCAGAAAGTAAGGCTTTCCATTGGGTTGGGCATGATTGCAAAATTTCTAATGTTGACATAGCTGAAACAACTTGGGCTAGGCCATTGACTATGTTATAGTTGTGAGCAACCTTTGAGTTCTGTCCTACTCATTGTAAGGGACCTTTAACCACATTTTGGATGGGCTCCATGGTGTATTGAGGCATTGTTAAAGGTGTTGTAGTAGTCGAGGTGGAAGGATTGATTCATGGTGGAGTTTTGTATTCTCAGTTGCGCATCTACAGGAGAACATCTTCCCCTGCCATGTAAATGTTGCGTTTTGAGGCACTTTGGGAACTTCCTCCAGAAGGGTTTTGGGAGTGTTCCTATTGGGTATTTACCACTCCTTGGTGAGGGAAGGGATGTTGCATCACTACAAGTTATTGGTTCCCCCCCTTGCCCCCTACTACCTTTCATCCTTTTCAACACATGGAGTTGAGGACAGTGGTGGGTGTAATGACCATACTCACCACAAATGACACAAGCATGATTAGTTTGTAGACTCATATTCTTGTTTTTCCTTTTTGGGTTGTTATTGGTCATTCCTGGGTTTTGGTTTCGGTTGGGGTTGGCCCTAGCTGGTGCCCACAAAGGTTATTACTGATTATTACCCCCTTAGCCAGGCTCTCCTTTTGGCTTCCTCTTTGGTTTTTTCTTAGCAATGTTAGGTGGGTTAGATATGTTTAGTTGTTCATCTTATTGTTGTTATTGAGCGAGAGAAGGATGCACTAGGTTAACCCCTGCGTTATCTTGTGCTGATGGGTTGTTATGTTGAGGTGCGGGGAAAGAGAAATACTGGTTCCCTTGTCCCTGACTAGCGTATGCATTATGGGAAGCAGGAATTGGTTCCACGTTCCTATAGGTGTATAGGCTACCTTGCATGGGAGGGTATTGGCCACCTTGCACAGGTTGGTATTGGGTAACCTACATAGCAGGATTTTGCATAGGCATAGGTTGTCTAGGGTAATATGATGTGTGGTGTGGTTGTGCTATGGCACCAAATGGTTGGCCACTGTAATTGTATCCAAGTTACTAGAAAGTGTTTTCAAGGTTATTTTGGGCTATGGTCCCAATCAATCCCTCAACAACATTGGATGCGCTTTGTGTCTCTTTAAAAGTTTGAAAGAATGTGGTGTCTAACAGAACATGGTAGATGTATCCATACTGGGTATATATAAGCTCTAATTGTTGAACTTTGCTAATGGCCTCTTCCTCGTTCTATGGGGATGAATTCACCATGTCTTTTGAGATTTCTAATGTGGAAGATCTCAAAAACAAGTCAAGGAGGAATTTGTCTTCAAACTGTGCTTTGCACAAGCTATGATGTTTCTGACACTCATGGATATGATTTGATATGTGTAGCATGTGTTTTTTTGAAGCGGGTGAGGGGTTCCAGGCCCGAGTCATAAAGGACCGGGACCTCGAAAAATGTTAGGAATGTTGTAGCTCGGGGACTAAGTTCCCATGTGACGCAAAAGGTTGGTTAATATACCATTTCGTTGTTGGCCCAGTTAGGGCACGTTGAAACAGTTGTAATCGAATAGTATCATCTGTGATACTATTGGATGAAAACCATTAGTGAAAATTCATGACATGGGTTCCTGGGTATTCTCCCTGCTTCCTTTTGGATTTTGGAATGTCCGAAGGGTGCTTGGTGGGCATGGCTGGCCAAGTTTAGTCATACACAATCGGTTCATTGGTTAGATTGTTTAAATCATGAAGGTTTAAAGAAGCTAAAACAGGACTTGCGAGTTGTCCACCATCGCCAAACATTTTTGGACAACTATATGTATTGGGGTTCTCTAATGAGGATTGTTACCCCAGTGAGCACTGCATGGACTCCCAAAAGGGGAATTATGGGGGCTCCCTTGTGGGGTACTGAATGGGATGCTTTGACGAGGAGGAGTTCAAACAAAGTTTCATCGATAAGGGAAGATACTATAATGATAGTTGTATGGTGTCTTTTGCACCTAAATAGCGAGAGACCTGGAACTCCTCCTGGTAATGGATGGAGATTTTGAAAATGCCTAGATCGATGGGGAGCCATGGGATCCCCTATGGTGTTGAGTAGAGTGTGTGCTACTCTATTTGATTGAGGGAAGGAGACGATTCTCAAAGAAAATATATCACATACATAAAACAAAGTGAAAATAAAATGATTACTTTCCCTTTAACTTTAGACTATGTGATAAAAAAATAGTTTTTGTTTGTTTTTACGTATGGTAAAAGTTCTTATGAAAACCTAATCATCCTTAACACTCTAAAAGTAACTGGGTCTTATGAAGATATCTTCTGATGAGTACTAGGACAACGTCCTGAAAGAACTAGTGACACCTTCCAACAATCAAAGAATCAACCAAGCTAATAGATGAAGCTTTGGTGTTGCCCGCACCTCCACCTATAGGGATGTATGCCCTAGATTTTGGCCACTAAATCACCTTTGTCCCACATGAGCATTCAAGTCTTTAGCTTCTTGGTAGTCAGTGACCATTACTGAGCACGGACGGGTTGGGTAGCCCCAAATAGTAAGCTGAACCCCCTCTAAATTAGGTCTCTGTCATGCTCAGGTATTCCTTTCCAAGGGATTATTGAAGGATTTTAAACTCCCTAAAAAGTCAATTGCTATGTCTCAAAGACGTAACATGATCATGGCATCTTATGGGATGCCTACCCCTGATAGTCCTAACCTAAACTATAAATTCTTTTGTGGCCCCTATGGGTAATTTAGTTGGTTCAAGTTATGGTTGCTTTTAAGGGTCTTAATTTTCTTTACGGTGTGATATGTAAGCTAAAATAAGCTAAGTACCAAAAGCTTCAGAAACTAGATGCCTTCTAACACAAAGCTTATAAAGTCTTAGTGTGTGATGTGTAATTGTGTGCAAGTGAGCAAGTGAGCATGCAAAGTGTGATAAGATATGGATATTCGGTGATCTGTTACGATATCCTCCTAATTACACTAGATTTCAATTGTTCCTTGCATGAAAAAGAAATGATGTGCGGATAATGGGCCGCTTACTCTTTTCTTCTATTACACAATGTGTGACTAAAGGGAGATGGGAAACACAAGTGTGTTAAGAAGGATTTCATATGCTAGCCCAGGTTCACCTAAAAGACGTAAGGGAAGCAAAGATTACTTGCTTTCTGTAATGACACTTGGCCCTAGTCCCAAAACTAATGAAATGAAAAAATGCTTTGGTTAGTAACAAGATTTTTGAATGATAGACCACTTACTCCTTTACTAATTAAGCTATGTCATTTTCAGAAACTAGCAAAATAGATTTAAAAATATGTGTGGAATTTGGCCACTTACTTTTCCCCCTAATTAAGCTATCCGAGAATTGCAAATAAAAATAAAGATAATCTAATTACCCTAATAATTGTGATTAGTAGAGAAATTAAGTAATCTAAACTGACTGGAAAAAAATTGCAAAGGTGAAGGCAATTCACTAAAGGCTGCCAATCACCTGAAAAAAGTGAAATTAAGAGGAATTTTTACCTTTCTGGAAACTACGTGAGTTTTCCCTGCATAGATATGGTTGCATGACTTTCTAAGCAAAAGTTGTGGCCTGTGCAATTGTCTGTTAGAAAGTTGTGCAGACGACAAAAAAACTGTAAACATACAAGTTTCTCGGCCACCAACAAGTCCAAAAGGTCCTGCAAAAGTTCCATAGAGCTAATGCACACAGTGTGAGGTGATAATGCAAAGAGAAGATCCTGCAAACACAACCATTTAGAGTAAAAAAAGACAATAGTGGAGTTTTCAATATTGTTGTATTGTTTTTATAGCAATGGTGTACCAAAAGATACCTTCTTATCAGTAGCTTGTTCCTTGAAAAGAAAAACAAGCAGTTTGGTTGTTGTCATAATAGATAAACACACAAATAATGCTTAATGAAGCAAACAAGTCAACATAATTATGGAAAATGACTTCCTTTATTGATTGATGGTGGTAGAAGATGAATACAAATAGTATAATACTAAACACAGGAAGATAATTCTCTGAGCTATGGTGCTAAAAAATCCTCAATAAGGAGGTTCTTTTCTTCACTCTCTTTGCAAGCTTCTCTTCTTTATCCAAGAAGTATCAAGGCTCTCTCATTGGTGAAATTTTGTCCACACTAGAGTGATGGATTTCTAAGAACCAATTCTGCCAACACAATAGTGGTCTACTTATTTTGCTTCAACAGTGAAATGAATTTTTGCACTGATAACAATTTGGCCAACATAACATTGTATTCATTTTTTGTTCTCCCATGGCCTTTTTCTATAGAATTTTTTGAATCCCTCTTCCCTCTATTAGTTCACGAATGAAAATTACTTATGAATAAGACAAGAGGATTCCTTTGAGGGTTTCATATCTTCAGGGCGAATCGAATTCGACTATCCTTAACTGAAATCCTATTAGGGAATCGTCTTCCAAGCGTGGGAAGTGGTCCCAAATTATTGAGTTAGTCATTTCTTCGACTGCGTGACTTTTGAAGAAAATATCACTCATCATGCAGATATTGAAGGGAAAGTCACACAATCCTTAATTTTTAATTCAATATATATTGGACCTTAGGAGAAATTAACTTTTTTAATCTTCATAATGCCTTTAACTGGAAAATATTCACTTGTTCATTCTACTGGATAGCCTTGGGTGTCTTTTGGATTGTACAAGTATGTGTACGATTTTTCTAGTGTTAACATACGCCATTCACTAGTCAAGGATTACTAGGCCTAATCAATACTCCAAACTCCAGGCTTTATTGTATATCACGCCATTCACCGATCAAGGATTCCTAGGCTTGATCGAGGGAACACACCTCTAGGATTTATCGTATATCCAACCATTCAATGGTCAAGGATTCCTAGACCCACCAAGGCACACAAAATATGGCTTTACCACAATCCCACCTTCTCTGGTCCATGGATTCCTAAGCCTTGTGTTATTTCTTTTAGAGACCACCTCACTCAGTTTTGAAATGATCCGATAATCTAGCTCAACCAAATACAAGATAACCCATCACACCATGGCTATCCGAAAATTGCAAGGCAAGCTTGAAGAAAATTGTCACACCTGGAAAAATCCATGCCAATGACAATAAGAGAACCAAATACATACATGAATGTACCATGCATGCCAAATATAACAAGGAAATCACACATGCAAATCGATACCTGAAAATAATCTTGTTTTTTTTGTTTGATGCTGCTCTTCCTTGCTTGATCTTTGCTTTCCTTTTGCCTTCTTGGTCCTTCCTTTGCTTTCCTTGATCTAATGCTAGAGTGCTCCAAGAATGCTATAAGTTCCAAGAGTGTGTGAGAGAGATAATAGAGAGAGAGATCCAAAACTAAACTGACAAAAGGTACCAACTGATCTTCGAAAGCCTTTTTATTAATGAGGCCTCTAATTTCTTCATTTTTCCATTATTTTTCCTTCATTTTACTCCTCACATGCAAACATGTGACCTTTCACCTTCCTTTTCTCCTAATTCCTTTATTTTCATAAATAAAATTCCAATTAATGCCACTTTTCCTTTGCCAAATTACTTAGCCATAATAAACCAAATGAACACCCACACTAGGATGTTTACCCAACATTCAACTTGGAATATGTTTCCCATGACCATGGTTATTATTTTGCATTTTTAGACTTTATTAAATGGTTTTTTAACTAGGGTTGTTACAAAACCCTCCCCCTTGGGGGAACACCATCCTGGGTGTTCAATGATACCTACAATAAACAAGACTACTGAAAAGAAAACATACTGTCCATGGAGCTTTATAACTTAGCTCAATGTAATATTTACAATGATCAACCTGTTGAGAAGCAAACCAACATGGAAACATAACAACATGACACCCATACCACTTATTGGAGCTCTATGATGCAACTCATGGTGTTATTTATATCCATATACATATGTATATATACCAAAACATCACACCAAAACATATACCAAAAACATTCGCTTAACCAGCGAATAAAGAATGATACATAGCCTGCATCTAATCAACCATCTCCCATGTAACTTCATTGGGACCAAAGTGCTTCCATTGCACTTTAACCTGCTCGATTGCTTGGTTTTAGAGCATGAGCATATTTTTCTGCAATTTACAATGAGGTTTCAGCTGGAATTCTCCATCTGGCTCCACGTACAATACAGACCAGTCAATCACATGAGCAACATATTTAACATACTTATTAAGCAATGACACAAGGAAAACATCATGAAATTTCATTATTAGAGGCAGTGCAATTCAATAGGCTACTAGTTCAGTCCTTTCAAGAATCTTGAAAGGTCCACAAAACTGAGGTGCCAGATTGGCACATGATCCAATCCTCAAGGAGCTCTTCTTGGGCTTGATGCACAAATACATTTATTCCCCAACCTAAAACTCCTTAAACAACTTGTTCCGATTTGCACAACTTTTTTTTCTATCTCGTGCTTCCTTTATATTATTCTTTATAACCTGCATTCCTTGTTCCATCTCTACCAATATGTCTGATCTTATCAATACCATGTTCACTGGATCACTCCAACTGATGGGAGTATTACAACTATGACCATATAGTGCCTCAAATAGACTCATCCTAAGTGACTCTTGTTACCTATTTTTAGAAGCAAACTCAACCAACGGAAGGTACCCCTCCCATCTCCTCTGTTGATGCATCACATACATCCTCAACATGTCCTCCAATATCCTATGGAGCCTCTTTGCCAGTCCATCTGTCTGTGGATGATAAGTTGTGTTGAAGGCCAACTCTGTCCCCAAACCTACAAACAACTCCTTCTAGAACTTGGAAGTGAACTTAGCGTCCCTGTCTGTCGCAATCTTTTTGGAATGCCATGCAACCTCACTACATCTCTGATGAACACCAGTGCCACATCACTAACTGAATAAGTAGAGTTCACTAGAATGAAGTGCACTACCTTAGTCAAAATGTCCACCACAACCATGATGGAATCATGCTGTTTAGATATCCTCGACAAACCTATGATGAAGTCCATGGAAATGACCTCCAACTTCCACTCTAGAATCATAATCAACTGTAATAGTCCGCCTGGATGCTTGCATTCGACTTTCACATGTTGACAGTATAAACATCTAGCCACAAACTATGCCACTTCCTTCTTCAAATTCGTTCAATGATTAAACTTCTTCACTGTTGTCATTGTCTTCTGGCATCCGGGTGACTTGAATACGGTTTTGCATGAAACTCTCACAAGATAGTCTTCTTGAGCTCCATGTCATTCGACACATATATCCTATCCCTAAATATGACCAAACCATATGTTGTAAGATGATAGTCCACATCCTCACCACTTGTACCCTATTGTGATCCATGCATAAGCTCTATGTACCTGCCATCATGTTGTCCTTCCTATAAGATCCAATCTTGTAAGTCTATCCCATAAGAACTCATAGCTTCTATTTGATTCACTTGTACTCTCCTACTAAGAGCATTTGCAACCCTGTTCTTCTTACCCTTGATGTACCTAATCTCAAAGTCAAACTCACTAATCGTGGCCAACCATCTTGCTTGCATGGCGTTCAGATTCAGTTGGTCAAATAGATACCTTAATCCACTATCATTGCTCATCAATACAAACCTCCTATCAAGAAGATAATGCCTCCACATCTTCAATGCATGGATGATTGCTACCAACTCAAGATCACGTGTCGAATAATTCTACTCATGCTCATTCAGTTTCCGTGACTCATAGCATACTACTTGTCCTTCCTTCATAATGACTCCACCAAGTCCTCTCTTGCAAGCATCTGTGCACACCATAAATTATTTGTTTGGATCTGCAATCTTTAAAACTGGAGCATTTGTCAAAAACTGCTTCAATTGCTCAAAATTGGTTGTACATTCCTCTATCCATTCAAATTTCTTATCTTTCCTAATGAATTAATAGGATATGCAATGCGAGAGAAGTTCCCCATGAACCTCCTATAATAACTTGCTAGCTCCATGAATGATCTTACCTCATCCACATTTCTAGGAGAAGCCCACTCCATGATAGCCTCATCTTCTCTGGATCCATTTTTATGCCTTCCTTCAAAACAAAATGTCCCAAGTAATGTACCTTTGTCTGAAAAAACCTGCATTTCCTAAGCTTGACATACATTTGAAGTTGTCTTAGTAATCTCAACACGGCTGCTAAGTGCCCAACATGCTCTTCCTCATTTTTAGAATATATCAAGATGTTATCAATGAATACAATAACAAACTTGTCTAGATAAGGACAAAATACACTATTCATCAAGCACATAAATGTTGTTGGAGCATTAGTCAAACCAAATGGAACTACAACAAACTCATAATGCCATACCTGGTTCGAAAAGTCTTCTTGTAAATGTCCTCTTTCTTGATGCATATCTAATGATATCCAAATCTCAGATCGATCATTGAGAACACTATTGCCCTTCAACTGATCGAACAATTCATCAATCCTCAACAACGAATACCTATTTTTTATGGTCACCTTGTTCAATTGCCTATAATCAATGCATAGCTTGAGAGTACCATCCTTCTTCTTCACAAACAACATAGATGAACCCCAAGGTTATACACTTGGCCTAATGTATCCTTTGTCAGGCATTTCCTTCAACTATAACTTCAACTCTACTAACTCTGGTGTGCTCATCATGTACTGTGCCTTTGATGCTGGTGCTTCTCTTGGTACCAACTCAATGGAAAAGTCCACTTCTCTTTGAGGCGACAAAGCTGAAATATCTGTTGGAAACACATCCTCAAATTGCTACAAGATTAGGTACCTTCTCAATACCTCTGTATCCTCAAGATCCTTACCTTTACCACTAGAAATATGCACTTCAAATAACACATACCCCTTTTTGTGATTGTGCTTTTCCTGCATAATTTTCACCATTCTAATTGATGTTTCATTCTTCTTACCCTGCAAGATTCTTTGTTCTCCATTCTCATCCAAACACTTAATGGGCTTGTCATAATAATCCACTTTGGTCCTATGAAGATACAACCAGTCCATACCCAAAAGCATATTGTATGATCCCCAACAAAAATACATTCAAATGTGTGGAGGTAGGAATACCATTCAACTCGAATGCATAATCTCTTACCTAATGATACACTCTCTTCTTTATACTTGTAGCCAACTGCATTAACCAGGATGCACGTCTTTATTCAAACCACACTTATCCACTAGGTAACGACTAACACAACTATAATTAGATCCAAGGTCAATCAAAATGGAAACAACTTGATCACAAAGCTTACTTCCCATATCAATAACAGTTTCCTGGTGATCTCCCTACTTGTTATCTAGCGCTGCATAAGTTCATGGAATTCTCTACCCAACATCCCCAACTATTTGCGCTTCTTGTGCACTGTAAATCTAAAGCCTACCACCCTGATTATACAAACAATCCCTCTTAAGATTCTCCTTACCACATGTACAACATTGCAACCATCCTGTACCATCACCTTTATTCTACTGCCCCCCATGCTGTGACCCATTAAACTACTTGTAAGGTGCAACATTTTTTTCTCACCCACATGCTGAGGCCTTGTTCTTTTTAGCTGCATTTACCTTTAGATTTTTCTTTCCCTTTCCAACCTTACTGAGATTCCTCCTTGCATTTTGACTGCTCATAATAATGCTTCAATTGTAGGTCTTAACCTCGTATAGAAATTACCTGCATACAAATTCTAAAAACAAAAAATAAACAATGGCGAGAGCATAAAACATAAAATAAATATACATAGAGATTTTCCCTTGGATCCCAAAAGTGTGACTACCAGAATGATTTTTCATTATATTCCTTTCAATGTTACAATACATATATATACATGTTGAAGCATCCATAAACCCTAATCCATTAATCCTGGTTTAGAACATAACCATAGTTCCCTTTACCGGATCTAGAAAATACCATGGGCAGAAAACCATCATGCCCAAAAACATGTGTGAAAAACACGTACGAAACCATAGGTAGGTCTGCCCACCTAATGGAAGGTCCAAAAAATAATTCCCTGGGGCGTTGCCCCAAACTCTGCAAAGGGGGGGCTACCGCCCCCCATAAACCCCCTGATAGGGGGGGTTGTTGCCCCCTCTGCTACGCCTAATGCAACGAACAGGGAGGGCTCCCACCCCCCTGCATGAGGGGCTAGTCGTGGAAAGAATATAACACACACCCAACATCAATTTCCCAATAAATTTCTCATGCGACCAAGGCTCATCATGCTCAATACGATCTCTAAATGCTAATGGAAATCACTAAAAAATCTCTAGACTTTAGCTTTTTCATCCTTAAAATATGGTACATAACTCAATAACCCCAAGAAATTAGTCATGTACTCCTCATCTATCATTGACCCCATCTTTAGCTCATAGAATTCCTTATCTTTGTTGTCATAGTACTGCTCTGACAAATACTTCTTTTTGAAAAGTCTCTTGAATTCTTGCCAACTCAACTCCTTTGTCCTAATGTCTCTAAGCCGCTTCACATCTTCCCACTAGATGGCTGCTTTCCCTTTGATGTTGAAGATAACTATTATGACCTTCATATTCTCTGTGTATTCATGCAGCTCAAAGAACTTCTTCATCCCAAGTAGCCATGCCTCTACATCCTTCGACTTCTTCAAATCCCCATCAAAGGTATGCGGCTTTGTTTTCTTGAACTCATATGGAAAATAGCCACTGCCACTTCTCCTGTAAGGATGATAATGATGATGATCATAGTTCCTGTCAGAACCAGAACTTGAATAGAACATGCATCCATCACCTATCCTATTTGGAGTATCCAAGAGCATGCCATCTCTGATTGTGTCATCTCTATTTGACCTATGCCCACCATGAGATCTATTTCCATATGCCCCATTTTTCTTTTCCTCCTACCCATGGATGATCCTAAGCAATCCTTGTCTCTTCAATTATGAAAAATTCTTAATGATTACTGCATTAACTTCTGCTTGTTTCTCCTGCGCCTGAATGATCCTATCATTATCTGCCTTGCAATCTCGTATTTCTGCCTTCAATCTTCTCAATGTGTCTGCTAAGTCAAAAGAATGCCCACCACTACACTGCTCATTTGACCCTTAGGGAGAGTCTCATGAACTGTAGTCTACCATATTTCTAGTCATCTTTGATCTCTTTCCTGTAAGTACACCATGTCAGTTAAAACCAAAAAATAACATAATCAACATACCTAAATATAGTGTAGAGGAGGACACCTCATCTGTAAGATCAACCAGATTAACACGATACATGTATAATCACAGTCATAACAAAATATAATCACCATTCAACCATTATCCAATTATCAGTGCATGACCATATCGACCACATACCATGACCTCATTCATGACAACTATCACCTTGTCAATGTATGTATAACAATGTATAAGCATTGGCATGCATAACCAATGCATAAACGACATACACTCATGACTACCATATCCAACAACTCACCATCCACTTTCAAACAATGACACCACTACAACCATGACCACAACCATGCATACACAACAAGTACATAGGCCACAAGCATAAAGAAAACATATGCAACTGACATATATGCATGTCCAACACACATTTCCTATCCAGTCCAAGGGGTGAACCATGCTCTGATACCACTCTGTAACACCCTCCTCCCACATTTACTCAAGTTAACCAGTCCGCTTGGGTAAAAATGTGAAGAGAGGCTACTATGATTTGATTCAACTCCCCATGTACAGTTAAGGAAGTGGAACTACCAGAACAAAACCATTATGACTTTCCACACATGCTACATAACCTTCAAGAGCCAACCAACTTTTCTAGGTGACCAACCCTTGAGACAAGTTGACATTTCACTGATCTGGACCCTCAGTTGCTCCCATGATAAGCCATGCATGTGACTGAGGCCTTCCAGTTGCTCTCACAACAAGGCATGCCAGCGATTGTGGATTTTTTTAGCTAGTTTCACGCAAATGACCCCAAATTATGTGCCACTTTTTTAGGGCCAGGACTTAGGCCATTCCCCAAAACTTAATGAATCTTTAAGGAATGATAAATGACATTGAAACAGAGGTACTAATGCAAACACTTGAGTGAGGACTTGACTGGACCTCTACTAGCCATGACAGGAATTTCGTCAAACATGTCACAAATATGCAATCTACGGGTCATAACAATAGATTTGAGCATAGGGGTCTCATACTTATCTGAGAATTGAAAATAATGATTGCTTCCATAACACAATGGCTACAATATATTATATTATGTCATGTATTCATTATACTTTCAATTACTAATCAAAACATGATGAGAGTCATATATCAAGTCTATCATAAAACATACTCATAACCAACATATAACCAACAAAAATAACAAGGATGTAACAACCATAAAATCCACATTCAATACATTTACACATGAAATACAAAGGAGAAGAAGCTATTATTAATGAATGCAAAAGCTAACCAGGTATGCGACTTCCATGAACCACCCGAACATATATTGGCTGCACCAAATCTTTCTTTCAGCCAATCATCCCCGTGCCATATTCCAAGCACGAACTTGCGACTCAAAACCAAACCAATCCAACTTTCCTTAGGCTTTACCACAATCTCTACTGGATCATTGGGCCCTAAAAAAGCATGGATTCCAACAAATTTCTCCACCTACACCATGAGGAATTTGTCTGCCTCCTAGTCTCTAGACTTTACCGTATATCCTGTCATTCACTCGTTAAGGATTCCTAGGCCTAAGCGATATTCCACCTTCCAATATTTCCCGTATATCTCACCATTCACTAGTAGAATATTCCTAGGCCTCATCGAGGGCACACACCTCTACAATTTACTGTATATCTTGCCATTCATCGGTTGAGGATTCCTAGGCCTAAATGATACTCCACCCTCCAGGATTTACCATATATCTCGCCTTTCACTAGTCGAGGATTCCTAGGCTTGATCAAGGACACACACCTCTAGGCTTTACCTTATATCTTGCCATTCACTGGTTGAGGATTCCTAGGCTCACCAAGGCACACAAAATATGACTTTATTACAATCCCGCCTTCTTTGGTCCAGGTATTCCTAGGCCTTGTGTTCTTTCTTTCAGAGACCACCTCACTCAGTTTAAAAACCATCCGGTAAACCAACTTAACCAAATACAAGAGAACCCATCACACCATGGCTATCCGTAAATGGTAAGGCAAGGCTGAAGAACATAGTCACACTTGACAAAACCCATGTCAACTACAGCAAGAGAACCAAATACATACATGCATGTACCACGCATGCCAAATCTAGCAAGGAAATCAAACATGCAAATCAATGCCTGAAAATAATCTTGTTGTAACTACTTGATACTGCTCTTCCTTGCTTGATCTTTCCTTTCCTTTTTCCTTCATTGTCCTTCCTTTGCTTTCCTTGATCCAATGCTAAAGAGATCCAAGAATGCTCTAAGTGTCCAAGAGTGAGAGAGAGATAATAGAGAGAGAGCTCCAAAACTAAACTGACAAAAGGTACCAACTAATCCTCATAATCCTTTTTATTAATGAGGTCTAATTTCTTCATTTTTCCATTATTTTTCCTTCATTGTCCTCCCAACATGCAAACCTATGACCTTTCACCTTCATTTTCTCCTAATTCCATTATTTTCATAAATAAAATACTAATTAATACCACTTTGCCATTGCCTTTTCCAATTTCCTTAGCCATAATAAACCAAATGAACACCCACACTATCATGTTTTGCTCAGCATCCATCTTGGAATGCGTGTCCCATGACCTTGGTTATTATTTTTCCTTTATTAAATTTATTACATGGATTTTTGACCAGGGTTGTTACAATTTATTCATGATTGACATTGTACTATTTGATTCAACCCCTTGATATGTTTATAAAGCAAAACAACTATTTCAAATAAGCCAAACTGAAGCCCTTACCTATTTTTCTTTTCATTATCTTCATTATCTACCACAAATTCATATTTTAATCAATGGGAGAAAAACCTTTTTTCAATTTTAAAACAATAAGTGAAAGACTTGTAATCCTCTACCATTAGATGTGGTAAAGTTTTTTAAAAAATATTATTTTTGTGTCGTGATACTAATATATAGCTGAGAGCTCTGTGTAAGTAATGATGACCTGCATTGAACACTAAATGACTCTTGGAAACTGTAACATAGAGTGTAACGGTATGTTTTTAATGAGAGAAGGGAAGTGCAATTACATAAAAAGGGCATGTCAGTTGCCTTTGTCTTCTAACTGATAGTGCAATATTTCCTTTTGATTTTTATTTCTCTTTTTAGATAACTTCAATCCAATTTTAAAGTAGAAGAGAAACATTTACGGTATTATGTGAAAAGTATTGATTAATATGTTTGATATGTGTAATTTTATCTCTTTATCAGGACTTAGTTGAGAAAGCGACAAGTCAATATGGTTTAAATAGTAGCCAAGATAATTGCACTACTTACATAACCAGAACTTTATCGCTTCTACTTTCTAATATTCATCCACAATGATATTAGGCTCAATTACAAATATTTTAGGTTCGTGAATAAACCTAAATCCAAGTTTGACTAGCATCCTTTAACCATCCAAAAAGAATAATTGACATCCAATTCAGGCATTGAAGGTCACCCACTGAATTTCCAATTGTGATTATATTTACCCAAAACCCTAGATAAATATACAACATGAAGCTACGTCCACTGTAGATCTCAAATGAGTACATTGTGATTATTCCACAGCCAAGTGGTGTAGACAATTCCATGAGATTCTCTCGAGAGCACAAAGACATTCTCAAAACACTGGGAATTAGAATAATGGCAATGGTAAAGAAGATTGAAAAATGGTTGAATAATGGCAATCATACCACAAATAAGGTGAAACACTATTGAGCGGTTTTATTATTGGAAAATATTTTTTTTAAATAAAATATATATAAATTTATATTGAAGCTGACCAAGTCCACTGCATAAAGAAATGTATATATAAAAAAAATTAAGTGGATTTTTTTGTAAATATTCATCATAAAAACATGTATTATATACAAATATATATTATATATATATATATATTATTCTTATATTTATATTATTTTAATATATATACTATATAACGGATATAGACTATCCTTGCGCACTGCCGGATTATTTCCCATGGATGTAGCGGCCACTCATGATTGTGAACTTCACAGTCACTAAGTGGCCGCTACATCCATGGGAAAATAATACGGCAATCCACTCGAAGGGATCTACCCTCTGGCCTAATATGTTGGGCCTAACCCCAAGGTGTCGAAGAGATTTTGACCCTGTGACCTCCCAATTGGCAGGTACTTAGAACACTAACTCGACCAACTAACGTATCCTTTGGGTTTCACTATATATATAAGGAGAATTTTAAATATATATCAGTTTTTCAAATTTATCACTTATAATTTTTTATTCAAATTTTGTATTAAAATAAATAAATTACATTTTCATAAATTTAATCTCTATCAAATAATAGATTAAGATAAATTTAAATTGGGGATATTTAATTTATAAAATAATTTTGTAACATATCTCTCCCCCCCTCTCTCTCTCCTTATATATATGCATGGAAATAATTTGCATAATAGAAGGTCCAAGAGGTGTTGATGAGGCCACCAATTCTGTTTTCTCCCATGAAATATCATAATCGCACTTACAAGTTAGAAGAATAAGTGTATTCCATAGAAATCCTCACATGAAAATAATTTGCATAATAAATCCATGCACTAATTATTTATAATAACTCGATGATTAATAAACATGTATGCATAGATCCATGCAATTCGGTGAAAGGATTATGGGTAGGGATATTTGGTAAATTGGCACCCATCTAACTACCATGTGGATCATGAAGTTGGCATCAAGGAGTTGATGTTGATTGGATTGTATAAGGTGATAACGAGCCCCCCCCGCTAAAATTCAACAACATGTTCTCTCTCAAGAACACCAACATGGGCACCTACAAGTTAGAAGGATATTGCATTCCATAAGAAATCGTAATATGCAAATTGTTTACATAAAAAATCTTTGCGCTAATTATCTATAACAACGCTATTAATAAACATGTGTGGTTTTCTTCTCAAAACTTTTTCCAAATCTATTATAATTGTTTGGAAAAGCATATAATTTAGAGAATTTGTAAGCCTAACCACTTATTAAAATAAATCAGAAATACATTATTTCTTAACTTTGCAAAACATACTATAGATTAAAAAGAATCATCAAAATAATCTCGAAGAAAATAAATTATTTCAAATATTTACAAAGAAACAAATTATTTTAGTAGTAATCTTGAGGTAGTAAATTATTTAAAATACTATTCAAGGTATATCACTATTAAGAATTAATTGGTTATCAAAATTTGAGATACCTCGAATTAAATAAAATAGATGTGCAGAATCAATTTGCTTGCAGATGAGTTGGCCTTGGTAAAAAAGAGTGATGGCGAAACGAATTGCTTTGAGTAGGGTTTCTGGTACTCGGGTTCTGGGAATGGGGCGTTTGAAGCCAAGCTCGCGCTCCCTCCAATGGCGCCGCAATAGGAAAGGCCGCAGGAATGGCACGGGTTTTGCTCACCCTGCGAAGATTTAGCAACAGGGGAAACTGAGAGCCACAGGAAAGGCCGAGGTTGTGGTGGTCGTCGGACGCAGATGCCGAAGATTATCCAGCATTTCGCACCGGCTCCGCTCAGAAGTAGAAGTAAACCCAGCCAGGGTTAACAAAAGTCGTGCTCTGCCTCCCCGGAATGGTCAATACTCCACATCTCATTTTCAGAACTTTCCAAGCTTCCTGGATCTGCCTAGAAGGAGCATCTGGGATCTAAATGTTTCAACCTCGATTCCTCTTTCAGGAAGCCAAGATCGTACTCATTTCTAGCAAACGAGTTTCCAGATTCAGATTTTGACTGGAAAAACCCTGCTCCTAGAAGTCCAGCTATCTTTCAGAGTGCGCCATCTCTCAAAGATTCTCGAGTTGAGGTTGGGGATCCCTTCCTCCCTTCTGCGGCTCCTCTTTGTTGGTAAGCAGCTTGATAACAATCTGCCTCTTTCCTTTTATAATATTGAAAGAAATGCCACAGTGACCCTATCACTTCGACTAAGGGGAGGGGCAGTCGGGCAATCCTCTGCCTCCAAAGGTTTCTTATACAAAGATGCAGTTCATGCACAGCCTGCCAAGAAGCCTGCCCAATCCGTTGAGGCTCCCAAACACTTCTTGGTGGACAAAATGGAGGAAACCCCTGCCATTGAAATCACTCATCCATCTTTGGATGATCAATACCAGACATTTGCAAAAAAAGCCCTCATCTGCAGATTTAATGGCCTATGGCCCCGCACTGCTGATCTATACCAGTGGATCCATTCTAATTGGACCAACAACTGCAAAGTCTTCTTCTGCTCGAAAGGCTTCTTTATTGTAGTCATTGCCTTCAACGAAGATTACCATAAAGCTTTAACGGGTGGCCCCTGGTTCTGGGGATCAGCTGGACTTTTCCTCTCCCCCTGGTTCCCATACTTTGACCCCTCCACTGCAGTCATCTCCAAGCTTCCTATCTGGGTCAGTCTTCCAAATCTCCTTGCGCATCTATGGAATTTTGCTTTCTTTCAGGGAATCGAAGACACCCTTGGCCGCTTCCTGGCAACAGATACCTCAAGGGGGGAGAAAGGAATATACACCTATGGCAGAATTTGTGCAGAAATAGACATCAGTAAAGGGCTGCCAGATCAGATCATCCTTAAAATCGGGGACTTCCATTGGACGCAAACTTTGGACTATGAGAATACAGCCTTCAGGTGTCGCCATTGCCATCAGACAGGGCATCTCCAGAACACATGTGCAGCTTTCCTCGACAAAAAGAAGAATTTCACTCGCAAATCCAAATCCAAGAGTTGGAAACCTTGTGATAGACCCCCTATGGATGACATAGAGCCCTCTAGCTTTGATGAGGAGGACTTGGAAGTGGACGAGGAGAATTTGGAGCAACCGAAGGACCCGCCTTCAGTCAGCGTCATAGATCCTTTTGCGCCTCTGTTCTCGCAAAAACGTCCTCATGATTTTTCACCTTCTGATTCAGACAAAGAGTCTCCTCCTTTAGCTCAGATCAGTCTGCAGGTAGTTCCGGTCCAACCAGATCCATTTGGTTGGGTCAAAGTCAGCAAAAAGAAAGGCAAAAAATGTAGATTGGAAGATTTTGCCCATGCTGGGTAGACTCCCTAGCCCAGCTCGTTCTTTTTGTTCCTCTCTGTTCTCTTCTGCTTGTGCTATGGTTGTTTTCGGGACCGAGGTTGATATCATATCATTTCTGGCTCCCTTGCTCCTTAGTTTCGCTTCTTTGTAAGCTCTGTTTGTACCATATTTCTTTTCTTAATAGATTTAGTCTTAATTCAGCAAAAAAAAAAATTGCTTGCAGACTGCAAATCAATTATTGACAAGATCGTCTCCTTATTAATTATTTAACAATATATTTAAAATATTTATTAAAGGAAAATATATATTTATAAACGCTCAAAACAAATAGTCTCTCAAAAAAATTCATCAAAATGTTATTAAAGATCCATTTTTAAGAATATACACAAACTGGAGATGTGATAATTGTTTAGAAGAGTAGATAATTTAGAGAATTCGTAAACTTAACCACTCATTAAAAAAAAAAACATTATTTCTTCAAAATATTCTTGAAGTAAATAAACTATTTCAAACATTTAGTAACACCTAGAGGGACACTATTAACAATTAATTAGTTGTCAAAAGTTGAGATACAGTAGATGTGCAGAATGAATCTTCTCGTCTTTATTAGCAACTAATTACTATCAAATAATTACATATATATATAGAGATGCAACACAACAATTGTAACATCCACAAACATTACCATGCAAATCCAAACACACAAACCACTCAAAGCATCCAAATGCCTATGTACAAATAGTTCAAGGCAATCAACACATACTAAACTAAAGAAGAGAATGATATGGCTAGGTTAGGAAAATAAAACTTAATGTAAAACCACAACAGAGTAGGAGAATAAAACATTATGTAAATCTCAGGCAAAGTTCTTTAACAACTGCAAAATGCAGAAAAGGGAAAACATGATTTAAAGCCACAAGCTCACCACGATTTTTTCTTAACAATGGCCTAATTAAAAAAAAAAAAAAACACCTACAAGATTTGTGTATAATGGCCATATTCAAATTTACGAACTCACCAGTCTCCAAGTACAAAGAAAATTGTATTGACATGTCATTTCTTTAAATCCTCAAGCAAGATATATAATAATAAACATGTAAGTTTCAAATTATGAAGTTTATCTCAAACATATACATTATAATGATAATCTAAAAAGGTGACATTGTTGCCCTCAACTAGAACCAACTTAGATCCATCTAACTTCAGATCTATCATGCGTTGAGAGGGATAAAATCCCTCGAGGTGCCAACCTTCTTTTTGAGCTCCAAGAGGGATAAAATCCCTCGAGGTGCAAACCTTTCCTCAAGTTATACACTTCAAAAGGAAGGTTTGCACCTCGAGGGATTTGATCCCTCTTGGCATATGATAGATCCAGGGTTAGATGGATCTAAGTTGGTAATATACACAAATTAAAGGTTGAGATTTATTTTAAAAGTAATTATGTCTCTTTCTCTTTTATTTAAATTCATTAATTAAAAAAACTTCATGTGAACAAGCTTCATATGAAATGAGTTATGGTTTTTCGACATGTGATATTGATAAGCCACGATATTGGCTCATTATATTGTAACAAAGTCTATTTACATATTAAAAATCTCCATGATAAAGTGGGGTGAATCCCCATGATTAAGGGCTTTGTTACATGTTTTTTTAATATATATTATATATATATATATTATATATATATATATATATATATATATATTATATATATTATATATATATATATAACTTCATGTGAACAAGCTTCATATGAAATGAGTTATGGTTTTTCGACATGTGATATTGATAAGCCATGATAATGGCTCATTATATTGTAACAAAGTCTATTTACATATTAAAAATCTCCATGATAAAGTGGGGTGAATCCCCATGATTAAGGGTTTTGTTACAATTTGCATAAACAATTTCAACTTAAATTGGTTAATGCTAAATTAATTGTGATCAATAGACAAATCTAATTCTATAATCTTACTTTGGCAAAAACTAAGAAATTGAGATGTGAAGTGAATAAATTAATTGATTAAAAAATTGGTTTGTTGAACTTCTTTCATTGCTCAAGTAGTGAATGAAAACTCTATATAAAAACAAAAATTATCTTCATATTAATACAATATATTTTATCAATAAACAATATCAATCTTGATTACAAAATTGAATATTATTTTATAAAGGCAAAAATAACATATATATTATACAATATATAAATATTAATGAATAAAAATAAAAATCTATATTCTTTGGGTTTTGGAGGAGTAATGATGGAGTTTTGGATTTTTATATATACATCATAAAGACTCTTGCATATCATGTAAGTGAAGGCAAAGAATGTTCATTAAACTATTCAACCATATCCAAAACCTTTAATCTAGAATTCTGCTGTTGAAAAAGCTGAGACTTTCGATAAAATTTATCATTGATTTGTGCGTTATTATTAAGAATATTGTAAAATGGATATCTAACTCAATATAACGACCATTATTTATTTTACTAGATACAAGTTTCAACAACAATTGTTGATTTTGTGTTATTTAAAAAAACATTTTTATTCGCATTAAGTTACAAATGAATCTATGTAAATTAAACAACGTAAACTCAAATTTTTAAATTCTGTGTGGTTTCGGCTTAGAAGTTGACTACAAAACACTCCCAAAAAGTCAATTATTTTATTAAACAGCGTTCGCTTTTTTAAATATTTTCATGCGAGTACAATTACCACTCATATATTAATTAATACATATTAATAAAATTCTAAAAAATGCGTGTCCAAAACTAAATATAATGATAAACACTAATAACTTTTGTTTAAAAAATAATAAATAAAATTTGACATAACAGCAATTCACTTTCCTTAGTTTATTGATTTCAAATCAGATAAATAATTATTATGGTTAAAATAAATAAAAATATATTCAAATGATCACAGAAAATTTCAAATAATCCATTAATAACTATTTATGTTTAAAAAAATAAACCCAAATTTATATTCATCATTTTTAATTAAATAAAAATATTTTACTACACGCTAATAAAAAATTATTACTAAAAAAAACATTAAACCACATATAGAAAACCTCGACCAATTAATGTGAGATTGGCATCTTGAGAGTTATTTTAAATATAAATGTGGTACACTTTTGTTATATTCACTTAACATTTTTTTACGAGGTATTCAAGGTGTACTATCAAATCTCAAAACTTGTCAAGTTAGCTGTCAACATCTTTGGAAGTAACGCGCTTTGGAGTAGGTACTAGTTTGGGAAGAAACTGGTTTGGGTTTTGGAGGAGTAACGATGGAGTTTTGGAAAAGTAAATAATGTTCATTATTATTCAATCATATTGAGAATTTTTAATTTAGAATTATGTGTTGAAACTTTAAGGCTATGGATTCTATTTTTTCTCTGTGGATGAATGAAATGTGATCCATAACTAGATACATAGTCAAGCTAAATCTATATCATATTTTCTATGTAGTTCTAACTTCGAAAAGAACTAAAAAGATATACAAAATCTCCGAGTTTCAGAAATGGCAGTGTTAACTAACATAAAATATTATCTAGAAGTTTCTTTAACTGACATAAAATATTATCTTCCAAAATTTTCTTTTATGAAGACATCTAGTTATCTTGAATTTCTCTTGCGTTTGTTCTTGATTTTATAAAATCTTTCCTGTAACATGACGAAACTAGTTAATTCATTTTAAATTTTCAGCTAAAACTCATCATAATTCTTAATTGAAACAATTTATCCAAACCCTATGCAAATGCTCGCCATCTACTTGTAGTTTTCAAAAAAAAAAAAAAAATCCTAGGAATTCAAGAAGCAAAACATCACTTTAGTCACAAGTACATTGTATTAATCACGAGTTTTTAAACATTGGATTTCATTTTTCCCAAGCTTTGGTAAGTGTATGTGGAGACTAAGGAACCTTATCAAAGCTTTGTCTAGATTGTCTGCAACTGTAGTTTGCATCAATATAATGCTTGGAATGTTCGAGTACATAGACATTGAATTTATGCACCTTCTATTTAGATGAGACTAGAGAACTGTAAGCTTACCTTTACAAAATAGTCATGAAAACCCAACACAACCTTCTTGCACAAGAACAACAATAAAGAAAATGCATTTATATTTACACAGACATTGGGCACCAGCGGCCATTGAAACCTAACTATCAACTACATCCTAACTAGATAAACTATCCCAAAAACTATGAAGCAAAGGAAAACCTAAATTTATTATTGGTGAAGGGGTCTTTGAGGGCATGTAAATAGTGTATCATGGTACATCTATAGTTTTCTACTACTTGAACATAAGTATGGGACACCATTAAAGAAATTATATGAGCTTGATCCTTATGAAGATATTAAATAAGTTGGCCATAGATTTATCGGTCGCAAATTTTCTATGTTTTAAAATTATTGACCTCTTGTCACCTAAAATGTTATGTGGTCGCAATCATGATCTGAATTATATAAACCTCACTCAAATATTTTAAAGATATAAATAATAAATATCACGATAATTAGTTATTAGTTTTTAGAATCTTGTGAGCATTTCTTTCCTAATTTTATTAAAAAAGTTTTATTTATATATATTTAGTAATTTTTAGGATTTAATAAAGATATGTTAACTCAACACGACCATATTAATGTTATGTTATGTTCATATTTACAATTAGTCGATACAAAGAGTTAATTAATAAAAAATAGTTTGAATTATTGATTTGTTTTACTCTGATTACAAGATGCGAGTTTTATAATTACAATTTTTTTTCAATATATCTTTTTCTAATTTAACTTCAATCAAAAGTAATATCAACTATTTTGATTTAAATAAATAATATGTATTTTTTAATTTAGATATTTTCTTTTTGAGATTCTTATAACATGTAGATTTAACTCAACACAACCATATTAATGTTATGTTATGCTCATATTTACAATTAGTCGATACAAAGAGTTAAAGCTCTAACTTCATGTATTTATGTATTGTAAATATGCATCATTATTTGAGCTTATATAGCCATTATGTTATTATTTAGTTATTAGTTTTTAGAATAGTGTGAGCATTTTTTTCTTAATTTTGTCAAAAAAGTTTTATTTGTATATAGTTACTAATTTTTAAGATCTCTTTTTTTTTTTTTTTTTTCCAAAGAAAAAAGCGAACTTTTTATTAAAATAAAGAGTTACATAGCATATGCATTAAGCATTCAATTTGGCTATATGAAAGCAGATCATAGAGCCCACAAGATACAGTCCTGCCTAAAAGAAAAAAAAGTGTCACTCCTGTTATCAGGAGTGCAAAAGAATAACAAAAACTGCAGCTGGCCTAAGCCTTCGTGCCCTTCCTCTTCTCCACTTTTCTCCAACCCTCAATGTTGTGACTGGAGTCAATAATGGAAAGCTAGTTTTCCACTCTGTTCATTGGCTGTTCCTTATCTGAATCCGATCCTTCAGGACTGTGAATTCGTTTAGTACCACTTATTTCCAGCTGGAGTTCTTGTTCCTTTGCCAAATTGTTCTCTTTTTCCTTATTATCCTGAGTTTTATTCTTTGCTGTATTATATTCTTCTTTCTTTGCTATAGCTGCCTTCATTAATGCATCATCTATATTCTGCCATCCTTTTGGCTTCCTTTGTTGTTGCTTGCTCTTGTTGGGGCTTGGACACGCATTGTACAAATGACCTGTTTGTTGACATCCCCGGTATTTGAAAGCTGTGTTTTCATAGTCTAAGGGTTGTTTCCACTCTGTATTATTGAAATTCAGAATTATGCTTTCAGGTAGTCCTTGGCTGAGATCTACCTCGACACATATTCTGGCAAAAGTAAATATTCCTTTTATATGTCTCTCTACATCTATCTTTAAAATTCTCCCCAAGGTATTTCAATAGATTTTAGAGCCTTTTGATGCCAAAAATGTAAAGGGAGGTTATGCAGCCTAACCCATACTGGAATCCTTGATACCACCATGGTATTGGCATCAAAGTCGGGAAACCAAGGGGTAATAAAAAGTCTAGCACTGCCCTAGAACCATGGCCCTTGGTTGAGAACTATTTCCTTTTCTTCTTTTGTGTGAAAACGTACTGTAAAAAACCCCTTAGGGTATAGGTAGATTTCGCAGTTTTTTGTCCAAACTGAATGGATCCATTGATACAATACATTAGCTCTAGGCCAAAAGCCATTAAATCTACAAATAACTGCATATTTTTGTAGTTTTGAATATATATTATTTACCTCTGGTATATCGATGGAGATAGATGGACTCTTCGGAATTTGATCTACAATGTACTGCCCTGGGGGTTCAATGATAGCTATGGAGTTTTTCCATTTGCCCTTCACTGCTTCCTTGAAAGGATGTTTGCTTTGCGAGCAAGTTCCAGAGCTTTTGGCACCTCCTCGTAATCTCATATTGAGAATGATTGTAGAGCTTGAATTGATGTTGTAATCTTGCATGGTTTTGCAATCCTGCAACGATCTGCCCTCATTTAATAGGTGTTGTTTCTCAGCCGAGTAGCCAGTCTGAACGGCGATGTTGTTCTTCAAATCTGAAACCCTGTCGCTATCATAAGTCCAAATCAGGGTTGTGTTTCCTTTTGGCGTCTTTACAAAAATTTGAAAACCAAATCTAGTAATCTAGGGTGGCTCGATTCTTATCAAATCAGAGCCATCCAAATCTGTATACGATCTATTTAAAACCTTGACCTCATGAACAGATCTTTGGATCTGCCTTGCCTTGAGGAGATCCTGTGTCTGAATAGGGATCCGCGGTAAAAAAAATTGATTTGTTCCCAGATCCATACTTTGGCTCTGCTCGAATCCCAAAATCTAATCGCTCGTCTGTGAAAAAGCTTTGATCTAACCCTTGAAAGCTCTTCTTCAAACATCACTTCTCAGTCCAGAGATCCGAGATTATTACCTCCCCTTCACTGGGCTGCATTACTATGTCGTCGATCTTAGAACCGAGACTCTGCGATGGGTGTTTCTCTATACAAAACTGCAGCAGCGTCTCAAATTCCAAAATACCAACAATTCCATCTGCATCTGTTAGAGCCACTGAGAACGAATCCAATCACCCAATTCACAGGTCCCTCCTTTGCGGATCTGCTTCATTAACTCCAATCGATGCGCGTTCAATGCGAGATTCCAACTGAGGAAGGCCGACAGTCAGAGGAGTCGTCCAGGTTTCCAGATCTGGTCGTTTTAGCAGCTCCAACTTCAACAATAGGTTCCGCAGCCCTACTCTTTACGATGCATCGGATGTCCCTGAACTTCGTGCAGGATTAGGCTTTGGATGGACAGATTCGCAGAGATTTTGAGGGTCACTAAGAGCCATTTCCATCGCTGATCGAATCTCCTCTGCTCTAAATTCTCTCCAATCCATCCTTATTTTTTCCTTTCATATAATAATAGTTATATACTCATTTTTAAGATCTCTTAAGCTTTTCTTTCCTAACTTTGTTAAATTTGTTTTATTTACATATAGCTTTTATAATTAATAATTATTATAATAATTAGTTATTAGTTTTTAGAATCTTGTGAGCATTTCTTTCCTAGTTTTATTAAAAAGATTTATTTATATATAGTTACTAATTTTTAGGATCTAACAAAGATATGTTAACTCAATACAACCATTTTAACATTATGTTATGTTCATATTTACAATTAGTTAATATAAAGAGTTAATTAATAAAAAATAGTTTGATTTATTGATTTGATTTACTTTGATTTCAAGATGTCATTTATAAATACAATTTTCTTTTCTTATATCTTTATCTAATTTAACTTTAATCAAAAGTAATATCAATTAATTTGATTTAAACAAATAATATAATTTTTTTAATTAAGATAATTTATTTATCTTTTTCTTTAACATGTAGATTTCTAAATAATAAAGATATGTTAACTCAACACAACCATATTAATGTGATGTTATGTTTTTGTTTACACTTAGTCTTTTTTTTGCTAAGGCAAGAGCGGATCCTTCTATTCAATTGAAAAAAAAAAATAGTGTACAAAAGGCTTAACCCACAACTAGCCATTAGATCCTGAGCTAAAGACCAGCGGATGAGAAACATTTCGACTGGCCAACTAGCACAATGTTTAACAAGCAAATTGGACCCGATGGACTCAGTAGACAATAATTGATAATTATATTGGGTCCATTTTTAACATAACCATTATTCATTTTCACCTCCCGAAATCCATCATATACACGTGATTCCAGATAGGTCGTGCGAACAGCTCGAGCTTTAACCTTCGTTCCGGACCCACCAACAAGCACAATTAATCTTGGATGTAGATTGACTGCGATTGATCCAACGGTTACGAATCATATCGCGTGGCCTTAACTCACCAATGATTACAGCGCGATGAGGGTGGTATTTCCTCCCCACTCTTAGCCATGTGTTGCGTGGTGAGTGGAATCGCTTCCAAATGAGAAAAACCGCTTCCGGCATGAAGGGGGTGCGATACACCGAAAACCACTTCGAGGGTGGTAAAGCTACCACTGGAAAAAAAGCGGGGTTTTGTGGCTGTCGCGAAAGACTAGATTCCGGCGCCTGGGCCAAAGGAAGATGAATATCCCTTCTTCCAGCCACCCCCCTGTAACTACTGGTTCATTGTTGCCAATCATAGACCTGCATACCAAAAGCAACCTTACTTGTGTCATAACTCTGAATAAAAGTCAACTAGATCCCGTCTCTGTGGCCCTATTTCGGAATACCTTATTGTCCTCTTCTGCCTAACTAAAACACTGCTCCCTTAATCTGTTCTGAGGCATCTCTCGCCAAATCAACTTGACCCTATTTTTAGTGCAAACCACTCCTTGATTGGCCAAAATGTCCAGCAATTTATTGGCCATTCTTCGTACATGAGTGAAACTCACTGTGCGTAAGTCTAGGAGGTGAAATTGGATCCTTTGAAAGACCTGGATCAACCTCCAATGACTGGAGACTTTTTTCGACTCTGTGCCACAGCATATTCTTTTAACTGAGTTAATGATCAACTCAAAATCGACTTCAATAATAATATTCTGGAGATTATCCTACTTCAGGAAATCTAAACACTGTTCAAGAGCCATTAATTCAGCCATATTGTTTGTAGCTCTTCCCAGATGGCAATGGAAAATAAAAAGAATACAGCCATTATCATCTCGTAGCACTCCTCCAAAACTAGTAAGACCTGGGTTGCCTTTTGAGGCCCCATCAATGTTGAATTTCAGAAAACCCTGAGGGGGAGGATGCCAATAATCTGGCTTATTTGCTGGATTCATAACCTTCCTATCCATTCCCTGTGGTATAAGCCCCTGCATACCCAGTTGACGAAGTATCTGCATCTCATTTTCTGAAGGTGGATTTTTTGGGGAGTTTTGCACAATAGTGCTAACCGTCTCCTTGAGTTGCCTTAAGATTTGCTCAAAAATGTGATGGGTTGTGCTGTGTATATTTTTGAAGATTCTATTGTTCCTTTCTTTCCAAATATTCCAAATTATGAAGCCTGGAAGTAAAACCCAAGCCAAGCAAAGAAACTCATACTCAGAGAAGTTTCATCTCCAGTTATTTAGGGTGTGATAATGCTTTCTTTGTCCTTGTCCATCTGTTGGAAAATTGTGGCAAAAGTGTCCCACAACCTAGAGGTGAAAATGCAGTCATTGAGAAGGTGCTCCATTGTCTCCTCTTGGGCTTCATAGAGTTGGCACCTAGAAGGTCCCAGAACACCCCTCTTCCTAATATTTTCCCAAGTTAGAATTTTCTTATGATGTACCAACCACATGAAGAGTTTAATTTTCATCCAACCTTGATGCCTCCAAAGGTTCTACCAAACCCTGTCTGGTACATAGGAATCTAGCTCAAGGAATATCTTCTTGGCTTCCTTAATATTGAAGGTACCTTCTTTATTGTTGCCCCATCTAAGTTGGTCATGCCCCTCTGAAACAAGAACCTTCCTTTGGTCCAAAATAGTCAGTAGTGCATCTGCTTTTGCTTTCGAGGGGTTGTCATTCCCAAATTCTATATTCTTCCAGGTCCTCCATTTGTCTTCTATACTAGTTTGTTCCCAAAAATCTTTAACCCTGAAAATCCCTTTAGTGTCCGCTTCTTTCCTAAGGTCCATAAAGTCCTCTCTTAACAGTGTAGGTTCTTGTTGCCATTTATCCTCCCAAAATAGAGCAAGGTCTCCTTCTCTGATTTCACAGAAACTGTTTTTCTGCACTAAGCCTCTAGTCTCCCAAACCTTATTCCAAATGTGGGATCCTTTTATGATTCCTGTAATCCTGATGTGATCATTATCTTGCCAAGTGTTGGCATATTTTTCTTTCCAAACACTAGCCCATTGAGCCTTTGGATCTTTCACCCAACGCCACCATAATTTTACCCCTAAAACCTTGTTGAGTACATCTGGATCATCCAATCCAAGACCCCCATGGGTTTTCGGTTTGCAAATCTTATCCAAAGCTACCAAGGCCCGTTTCGTTCTCTCCTCCCCCTTACCCCAAAGAAAGTCTCTTTGAATGGTTCTAAATTGATGTAAAACTCCCTTTGGAGCTAGAAGTGTTGAAAGCATCAAAATGGGGATTGATTACAAAACAACTTTTGTATGCACCAACCGAAATACCAAGTTTAAAGATCTGATAGTCCATTTTCTAATTTTATCCTGCATCTTATTAATTATCGACTCCCAGATGCTTTTGTGCAAAGGTTTATCAGTTAGAGGAACTCCTAGGTACTTGGAAGGAAGGACCTCCCTTTGAAATCCCATAATTTTGGATATATTTCTCTGAATAGCTATGTTAGTATTAAAGAAATAAATATTAGATTTGGACATATTTACCTCCATACCTGTGGCCATTGCAAAGTCACGCAGGATTTGTTTATAAGAAAGAGCTTCTTTTACCATGAGGACTCCCTGCAACATAGTGTCATCAAGAAATTGTTGATGGGAAAAATCCTTTCCAGTTTTAGAAAGTTGAATACCCTTGATGTTACCCCCTTCTTTCGCATGCTTGATAGATCACCCAAGTCCTTCCATCATGAGGATAAAGAGAAAGGGAGAGAGCGGATCTCCCTGTCTGAGACCTCTTGAAGGAGTAAAGGTCTTGGAAGGAGAACCATTGACCAAAATTGAAAAGCTAGAAGAAGTGACCAGTGCCATAACCCATCCTATCCAATTATGATCAAAGCCAAAGGCTAGAAGGACCTTCCTAATATAGGTCCAATTCAACTTAGCATAAGCTTTGGCAAGTTCCAATTGCATAATCATTCCCGCCTTCCTATTGCTTAACAATGAATGCATCACTTCATGCACTTGAATGATGTTGTTGAGAATTTGTCTACCCTCCACATAACCTGATTGCTCCACAGAAACTAGAGTAGGAAGAAGGGGTTTAAGTCTACTGGAAACAACTTTGGATATTATTTTATACATCACATTGCATAAATCTATGAATCTGAACCTATCCAGAGTCTGAGCATTATCCTGTTTGGGGATCAAGGAGATGAAAGAAGTATTGAGCGCCTTCAGAATGGTTCTATTCAACTTGGAATCCTCCACTACATTCATAATATCTTTTTTGACAATGCTCCAACAGGATTTAAAGAAATCAACATTGAAACCATCAGGGCCTGGCGCTTTGCCATTCTTCATCTCCTTAATAGCCTCATTGACCTCCTCTTCAGTCACTGGCCTGTTGAGATTGAAATTATCCTCTCTTGATACTAGTCTAGGTATATGCCTTGTTAACTCCCTAATAAAATGATCTTTGTCTGCAGTGGTCTCCTTTTCTATACCTTGAAAGTGCTAGATTAACACAGTTTCTATCTCTTCATGGGCATTGCGAATATGACCTCCCTCGTCCTTGATTGAAGAGACCCTGTTATGGGATCTGTTTTCCATGGTGGATCTATGGAAAAAACTGGTGTTTCATTCCCCTTCTTTTAGCCGTTGAACTCTAGATTTTTGTCTCCAATATATTTCCTCTTGTTTACATAAGTTCTCCCAGTATTGATGAAGTTTGGTGACTTGTTCATCTCTGCCTCTTTTTTTGTTGCAAAAATATTTCCAAATTCATTCTTGTTCCTGTCTTTGAGTCTGAGCTTGATGTATTTTAGTTGTTTGTGGAGCAGAAACATTCTTGTTCCCTGAATATGCATATCTTCTTTCCACCATCTTGCTATATTGTTGATAAAATCTAGGTGGGTAAGTTAGATATTCTGAAATCTGAAAGGTCTATTCTTGGGGGTACCAATACCCTGTACCTCCATTTGTACAGGCCAATGGTCCAAGCCACCAAAGGGGAGAATTCTCACTATCATCTCCTTGTCTGTGAGCATAAGAGCCTCTGAGATTATGAATCTGTCTAACTTTGAGGCTACTTGATACTCCCCTCCTCTCTTGTTGTTCCATGTAAAGACGCCATTATTCATTTCAGTGTCAACTAGCTTCATATTATCTATGAAAGTTTGAAATGTTGTAGACTCTTTGCTTAAAGTTCTTTTTCCCCCTTTTTTTCCAAAAGTGATTTGATCATGTTGAAGTCCCCACCCATGATCCATGGAACTCCTGCATGTCTATCTCTTAGTTCTCCAAGAGAATCTAGAAATCTGAGTTTATCATCTAGTCTTTGTGGACCATAAACATTCATGACCAAATAAGTCTCGCTATCTCCCACACGCTGAATAATCGTTGATAAATAATTCCTAGATGCCTCAACATCTATTATGCCAATCTTTTGGGGGTTCCAAAGAGTGAGTATGCTTCCTGTTTTATTATCTGCTTTAACTTCTAGAAACTCAAATCTATTGAGCCATTTGCTATGAATTTCTTTGATTTTTTGAATGGAACATTTAGTTTCCTGGATAAAGATCATATCGGGAGCTTCTTGTTTCATTCTATTGCTAAGTATTATTTGTTTTCTTTTATTACCTAAACCTTCGATATTCCAAGTTGTGAATTTCATTATTAAATATTTGTAAAGGAGTAACTGGATAGGTATTTCATCCTACCTGAATCTATCATTAGCTTTCCGCATTCCATCAATAGCTTGTTCTGCTTTTTCCTGCCTCTTTTCTTTCCTGGGTTTCTGGGAGCTAATCCTGGTGTGGTTTTCATAGTTTTCACTCCTTCGTTGCCCTGCCTTTCATTGTTTCTTTGCCTTTCCAGTCCTTTGGCCTGAGTTTTCCATAGAAAAAACTGTTGTACTCTATTGAACTCTTCTTGAGGTAATGAGTCTACCCCTCCCATGGTGCCCTGTTTCAAGAATCCTTCCAGATCTAGGTTTTCTCTTTCTAGAATCTCCTGCAGTTCATGATCCTCCGTTTCCATCTCACTCTGATTCATTTCTTGATCCATCTCAAGTTCTCCATCGCTCAGCATTGTTTCTTTCTGTTTATTAACATCTTGTGCTTTTTCCCTATCTTCTTCTTTCTCCTTCTCCCCTGAGCTTCCTTCCATTACCTGATCTGCTTTTGATATTCCTTCCTCTTCTTCAAGAACTTGGAACCTGTTCAGACTGACCTGTTGCCCTTTTGTTTGTTGTTGCTTTGGCCCCCTTTTGCCCCCTTTTTCCTCTATGTCCCACTTTGTGAAAACTTTCAGTGTCTTTCATTCTAGTTGCTTTACTTTTGTTCTCTATTTTGCTGAAAGGGTAGTCTCTAAATAGGTGTTCATGCTCATGGCATCTGTGACATCTAAAAGGAATATGTTCATAATCTACTGTTTGCACCCATTCTTCATCAAAAAATTCCAAGATGAACTCATTTGGTAGGGCTCCTGATAGGTCCATCTCCACACATATTCATGCAAAGGAAGTATATTTTCCCCTTCTGGTGGCCTCAGAGGCTTTAACAAAATGCCCTAGTTTATTACCTATTGCAGATAATGATTTTGTTTGCTAGTAATCAAGAGGTAGGGAGTAGAGTCTTACCCAGACCAGGACCCAAGTAAAAGTTTCTCGCTACGGGACAAAATTCATCATCCATGGCCGCATGTAGAGGCCTGCTGCCGTGTAGAAGTAGGGTCCTCCTTCAAACACCATGTCTTTGTCCTCAATATTTGTAAAGACCATAGTGAAGAAACACTTTGACCCAAGGTGTAGGTCTATGCTTCCTTTCGGTTTCCAATGGTACTTAATCCACGTTTGTAATGCCTTTTCAGTGGGCCATAATCCCATGAATTTACAAATGATAACATAGTTCTGCATGTGGTCCCTGTGCGCCTATAGTGCAGGATCATTTAAAACTACTCTGGGAGTGACCTCGGCCTTGGGTTTACATGGCCCCTTCTATGCCTTGTTTTCTGCTCCCTATTTCTTGTCTTCTTCCTCATTGTCTTTCATGCTATTGTCCTCCCTTGTTTGTGTAGAAATTTTGAATAATATGACACTTATTCATGGAGATTATCTTGATTATACACTATTTATGGAATCATGCATAATACATAACTTCCACTATGTTGATCATCAATTGTGCGGAATTAAGAAACAATCGCATGTGCACATTGAAGCATCAATCAGACATATCAACACAGTATATCATGCGGAAAGCATGCAGCTGAAAACCCCCAACTATCTGTATATTATATTGATTGAGAACATGTAACAATACATAGTACAATACTCCTCACAAGTACTCAGCACTATCTCCACCTGTTACACACAAACTAGCTTAGATCTGAATCAATCACTGGCTCAAATCTCCTTCGCTGCTTGCCTGCCTCCACTGCGCAATCTTGCATGTAATGGATGTGAGAATGGTTGATCCAAACTCGTATTTCCCTTTGCCTATACCATGCAATCCTCACTGGCAAATACTCAATCCATTGATTGTGCAAATCTCATGCACAACTATAGTCACAACTGACAGCTGTCTTGCCCTTTCACTCATCTCTAACACTTGTCTCCACTGAACTGTCCATGCACTGAGTTAACTAATGTATTCCTCAGTTTATTCATGAGTTAATAATAGTGAATTAATTAATAACTAATTCAAATCACTCATCACTAGTGTATTTATCAGTTAGACTAAATACAACTAGTTCAACTAAGTCAAACTGAACACAACTCCATCAACTCCTCATTCAACTTCACCAAACTCAATCACTTGAGTTCTAACTGAAGTCCTTCATGCAATAGCTCAACTAACCCATAAGAAAAGTGTATTTCCTTTTTTCAGTTGCATGTGCCACATCCGTAGCTCCATGCATCTCGCACCATTGCACACCTCTTTGTGCCACCTAGCACTGTGCAAAACACTTGTGCCTCTCGCATTGCTACAGCTTGCTAGCTATGCACTGTCCTGGGATTCCCTGCACTGTTGCTCTCTCTGCCGCTCTATCCACATCTGTCTCTACCCAATCAGTCAGTTCCTGCTACTCCACATCTGGGCTCCTGTAGCAAGGTCTCATCCAAGAGGTTGGGTACCTCAAGGATCCTGCCCCTCCTCCTTGGGACGATCACTCTATATCGCCCCACCTCCTACCTAGAGGTATGGCTACATGTGATCCCTCAGCCCACCTGGCTCGAATTTGCCCCCTGCCGGAGGTCTTTGCATGAGTAGATGTCTCTACTCAATCTACACTCAGCTTCCTCAGTTGTGGTTGCTCCACAACTTCTTGAAGTTGCTGCACCAATCGTGGCTCCTCCATCATTGTCTGAGACTTCTTCTAGCTCTGCATGTTGAGAGGCAATATGCCCTCCCTCTCAACCACCAATTCTCCATCAGTTTCCTTGCTGCTCAAGGCTTTGCATGCATCTTGAACCTCAAGAGCATACAGGTTCTTGACCCGTGAACCAATCTGCTTCACCTGTCTAGTGATGATGTGTCTAAGGAAAACCTTTCCCTCTCTGAAGACGACATCATAGCCTCTATCTTCCAGCATCGCGATCAACACCAAGTTTCTCTTCAGTCCTGGTACATACTTGACATTGGTCAAGGTAAAGCGAGATCCATGCTCCCTTTGAAAAATAATTGTGCCTACACCTGAGACACTATACTTCTCATCATTACCCATCGCTATGAGTATCTGGAGATCTTTCTCCTCCAAAGTACTGAACAAACTCTTGTCGCCGGTCATGTGGAAATAAGCTCCACTATCAAGAAACCAAACACTTACTACCATGGATGAAACCATGCATGCGAAGAGTGTGAAATCCAACTCAAACTGTGAAGCAAGTGCCTCACCTTTATTTCCTTCCCCGGATTCCTTCTTGGATTTCCTCCGTGGACAATTTTAGGCATAATGGCCCACCTCATGACAACGAAAGCATCACACTTTCGACTTGTCAACCTTCTTCTCATCATTGGAAGAACTGGATTCAGAAAGAGAAATCTTCCCCTTCTTTGCTTTGGCAGCCAAAGCACAATTTTCTTCATTAGATTCCTTTGATGAAGATCTGTCCCTAGTATTCTGCCTGATCTCCTCTTGCACAAGATCCGACCAAAGTCTCTCCCATCCTAGCAATTTCTCCCGACTATTGACAGAGTCCTGATAGGAATGCAAACTCTTCGGAAGACCAAGGAGAGCCAAGCTCACCATGTCCTCATCATTGACAGTCACCCCCACACTTCCAAGCTCATCCTGGCATTGGGTGAATTTCGTGAGATACTGGGGCATACTGTCTCCATTCTCACACTTAATTTTTCTGAGTTTTATCCTTGAGCGCCATTCCACCAGCTCAAAACTCAACTGCTTCTGATCTAAAATTCGTGAGAACAAAGTATTTCTCGTATAGAGATTGACTGTATGGGCATTCACTGGATATCTCACCTTCCAAAAGAAGGATGAATCCACAGGCTACCTGGCCCGATTACAGACTCTGCCTAAAGATATAAAATGTAAACACTTTCTGAATAATAGATCCGATGATGAACTTTGCTTTGATATCTTGTAGAACTTTCTCTACAAATCAACCTGCTCTGATAGCATGTAGAAATTTTGAATAATATGACACTTATTCACATATATTATCCTGATTATACACTATTTGCATAATCATGCATAATACATAACCTCCTCTACGTTGATCATCAAATTTTCGGAATTAAGAAACAATCACATGTGCACATTGAAGCATCAATCACACATATCAACACAGTATATCACGGGGAAAGCATGTAGCTGAAAACCCCCAAATATCTATATATTATATTGATTGAGAAGATGTAACAATACATAGTACAATACTCCTCACAAGTACTCAGCACTATCTCCACCTGTTACACACAAACTAGCTCAGATATGAATAAATCACTAGCTCAAATATCCTCCGCTGCTTGCCTGCCTCCATTGCGCAATATTGCATGCGAATGAATGAGAATGGCTGATCCAAACTTTTATTCCCTTTGCCTATACCACGCAATCCTCATTGGCAATACTCAACCCATTGATTGTGCAAATCTCATGCACAACTATAGTCACAACTGATAGCTGTCTTGCCCTTTCACTCATCTCTAACACTTATCTCCACTGAACTATCCATGCACTGAGTTAACTGATGTATTCCCCAGCTGATTCATGAGTTAATAATTAGTGAATTAATTAATAACTAATTCACATCACTCATCACCAGTGTATTTATCAGTTAGACTAAATACAACTAGTTCAACTAAGTCAAATTGAACACAACTCCTCATTCAACTCCACCAAACTCAATCACTTGAGTTCTAACTAAAGTCCATCATGCAATAGCTCAACTAACCCATAAGAAAAGCGTATTTCCTTCTTTCAGTTTCATGTGCCACATCCGTAGCTCGAACTGAAGTGCTGCAAGAGGATAAGATAATGTTTATAGTCTAAATATTATTAAGAGCTAATAATATTCGACTGTTGTATTTTTAGACTGGCAGTCTAAAAATAGACTCTGCCCATATGTCTAAAAATATAGGTCCATCTATTTTTACCAACATGACCAATCATCCACAAATAACATCGTGCAACTCATAGACCATGATCCATATGTATAAAAATAGGCATAGTCTAAAAATAGACTTTGCGCCAAAAATAGCCTGCAGGACCACTTAATGAAGGTGACTTCTTTTCACTAAGCTCCATCATCTTGTTGCATTTTCAACACTCCCTCTCAACAAGATATGGATTATCTACAACCCCTATCCTGTAACTCTGGAATATTCTGCATGCAACACATCTACCTGGTCCACTTTCTCCAACAACACTTAGAACAAAAACACTCCCAACTGACCTCTCTGTTGGGCTAGGAACATGCTCTGATGCTGAAGCTCTACCTGCTGCTGACAAGTGCTCCCTCTCTGAAATCTGCGCTACTGCAACATCTCCATGCATCTCCCACCATTGCACACCTCTCTATGCCACCTAGCACTGTGCAAAACACTTGTGCCTCTCGCATTACTGTAGCTGCTAGCTATGCGTTGTCCTGGGATTCCCTGCACTGTCGCTCTCTCTGCCGCTCCATCCGCATCTGTCTCTACCCAATCAGTCAGTTCCTGCTACTCCACATCGAGGCTCCTGTAGCAAGTTCTCATCCAAGAGGTTGGGTACCTCAAGGATCCTGCCCCTCCTCCTTGTGACAATCACTCTATATCGCCCCACCTCCTACCTGGAGGTATGGTTGCATGTGATCCCTCAACCCACCTGGCTCGAAGTTTCCCCCTACTGGAAGTCTCTACATGAGTATATGTCTCTACTTCATCTCCACTCAGCTTCCCTAGTTGTTGTTGCTCCACAACCTCCTGAAGCTGTTGCACCAATCGTGGCTCCTCCACCATTGTTTGAGACTTCTTCTGGCTCTGCATGTTGAGAGGTAATATACCCTCCCTCTCAACCAACAAGTCTCCATCAGTTGCCTTTCTACTCAAGGCTTTGCATGCATCTTGAACCTCAAGAGCATACAGGTTCTTGACCGTGAACCAATCTGCTTCACCTGTCTAGTGATGATGTGTCTAAGGAAAACCTTTCCCTTACTGAAGACTACATCATAGCCTTTGTCTTCCAACATCGCGATTGACACCAAGTTTCTCTTCAGTCCTGGTACATACTTGACATTGGTCAAGGTAAAGCGATATCCATGCTCCCTCTGAAAAATAACCGTGCCTACACCTGAGACACTATACTTCTCATCATTACCCATCGCTATGAGTATCTGGAGATCTTTCTCCTCCAAATTACTAAATAAACTCTTGTCGCCGGTCATGTGGAAAGAAGCTCCACTATCAAGAAACCAACCACTTCCCGCCATGGATGAAACCATGCATGCGAAGAGTGTGAAATCCAACTCAAACTGTGAAGCAAGTGCCTCACCTTTAGATCCTTCCCCGGATTCCTTCTTGGATTTCTCCGTGGAAACTGAGAGGCATAATGACCCACCTCATGACAACGAAAGCATCGCACTTTCGATTTGTCAACCTTCTTCTCATCATTGGAAGAACTGGATTCAGAAAGAGAAACCTTCTCCTTCTTTGCTTTGGCAGCCAAAGTGCAATTTTCTTCATCAAATTTCTTTGATGAAGATCCGTCCTTGGTATTCCGCCTGATCTCCTCTTGCAAAGGATCCGACCAAAGTCTCTCCCATCCTGGCAATTTCTCCCAACCATTAATAGAGTCATGATAGGAATGCCAACTCTTCAGAAGACCAAGGAGAGCCAAGCTCACCAAGTCCTCATCATCGACAGTCACCCCCACACATCCCAGCTCATCCCGGCATTGGGTGAACTTCGTGAGATACTGGGGCATACTGTCTCCATTCTCACACTTAATGTTTCTGAGTTTTATCCTTGAGCGCCATTCCACCAACTCAAAACTCAAACCACTTCTGATCTAAAATTTGTGAGAACAAAGTATTTCTCGTATAGAGATTGACTGTATGGGCATTCACCGGATATATCACCTTCCAAAAGAAGGATGAATCCATAGGCTACCTGGCCCGATTACAGACTCTGCCTAAAGAAATAAAATGTAAACACTTTCTGAATAATAGATCCTATGATCAACTTCGCTTTGATATCCTGTAGAACGTTTTCTACAAATCAACCTGCTTCGATACCATGTAGAAATTTTGAATAATATGACACTTATTCATAGAGATTATCCTGATTATACACTATTTGAGGAATCATGCATAATACATAACCTCCGATCATCAATTTTGCGGAATTAAGAAACAATCGCATGCGCACATTGAAGAATCAATCACACATATCAACACAGTATATCACGGGGAAAGCATGCAGCTGAAAACCCCCAACTATCTATATATTATATTGATTGAGAACATGTAACAATACATATTACAATACTCCTCACAAGTACTCAACATTATCTCCACCTGTTACACACAAACTAGCTCAGATCTGAATCAATCACTGGCTCAAATCTCCTCCGCTACTTGCCTGCCTCCACTGCGCAATTCTGCATGAGAATGGATGAGAATGGCTGATCCAAACTCGTATTCCCTTTACCTATACCATGCAATCCTCATTGGCAATACCCAATCCATTGATTGTGCAAATCTCATGCACAACTATAGTGACAACTGACAGTTGTCTTGCCCTTTCAACCATCTCTAACACTTATCTCCACTGAACTGTCCATACACTAAGTTAACTAATGTATTCCTCAGTTGATTCATGAGTTAATAATTATTGAATTAATTAATAACTAATTCACATCACTCATCACCAGTGTATTTATCAGTTAGACTAAATACAACTAGTTCAACTAAGTCAAACTGAACACAACTCCATCAACTCCTCATTCAACTCCACCAAACTCAATCACTTGAGTTCTAACTAAAGTCCTTCATGCAATAGCTCAACTAACCCATAAGAAAAGTGTATTTCCTTCTGTTAGTTGCATGCGCCACATCTGTAGCTCGAACTGAAGTGTTGTAAGAGGATAAGATAATGTTTATAGTCTAAATATTATTAAGAGCTAATAATATTCGACTGTTCTATTTTTAGACTGGCAGTCTAAAAATAGACTCTGCCCATATGTCTAAAAATAGAGGTCCATCTATTTTTACCAACATGACCAATCATCCACAAATAACATTGTGCAACTCATAGACCATGATCCATATGTATAAAAATAGACTTTGCGCCAAAAATAGCTTGCGGGACCACTTAGTGAAGGTGACTTCTTTTCACTAAGCTCCATCATCTTGTTGCATTTTCAACAGTTTGGTAAAATCTTGGTCTTCTTCCAGATTCTTTTTCCTTTCTCCTGAAGGCCCTCTGATAGATTCTATAGGTTTCTTATGGTGGCTGGCCACTGCCTACCTGTAGGAGGGAGTGGAGCTCCCCCCTTTGCATGCCTCCATGGAACTCAGAAACCTGAAATCCTAGCTATTCGTCCACTGTTCGCTCACTCATCCCAGTTACCAACATCTCTTGTTTACAACTAGTCAATACAAAGAGTTAATTAATAAAAACTAGTTTGAATTATTGATTTGTTCCATGTTGGTTACAAGATGCCAACTATGATCCCCATGAAAATTGGTGAATTGTTAGGGTTTTTTACTTTATTAATGTTAAGTAATGTTGGTATTTATAATCAGTTATTTAAGTTAAATATATTTTTTCATGATTCTTAAAATTTATTACTATACAATTTAATTTTCATATAATAATCTATAACTTAATATATTTATTTACTTTAAAAATGTATCATTATTTGAGCTTCTTTTATGCAGATGATCTTATACTAATTGTTAAATCCGCTCCTGGTTTGCAAGAGCACTTACTATCCTTGAGCATTTTTGTAAAAGGGTAGAGATGCAAGTCAATATTAGCAAAACAAAAGTAGTGGTTTTCTCTAAAAAAGAAAACATAACCAACATAACTTTTATTTTGATGGCAACATTCTCAAAGAAGTTGCAGAGTACAGATACCTTGGAATTAACTTCAACAAAAATCTAGGTTGGGATGATTGTAGAAAAAAAGAACTTTGGGGGGGTTGGAAAACATTTTATGCTTTTCAAAATTGGTGTAGAGAGGCAGAGTTATGGGACTGGAAAACCACTCAAACTCTTTTTGGGCTTCTAGTTATTCCGATGATTCTCTATGGTTGTGAATTGTGGGCTAGTAGTACATCAGACATGCAATGGAAACAAATTGAGAAAATTCAAAAGCGTTTTATTACAAACAAATTCAAATTTAAAAGTGTAGTTCCTTATGCTATCTTGTCAAGTGAAACAGGGGTTTCTCCTATTAAAACAAATTCTATGGTGTGAGTCATAAGGCATTTAAAAAAAATTGAGGAAATGGAAGAAGGCAGATGGCCTACGGTTGGTTTTAATGACATATTGTGCAAAAGAAAGAAGACTTGGATGCAGTGAAATAACAAATGGTTTAGTAAATGGGGTATTTGCTTGAACACGTGTCCCATAAACAATGAAGAGATAAAAGATTTTGTTATGGATAAGTTCCACAAGCATATTTGGGATAAGGAGCTAGGGAGAAATAAAAAGTACTATATTGAAGTGTTTAACCCCACTCATAATCATAAACAAAAAGCGTACACAGAGGCCACTGTTTCTTGGAGAGACAAAATTCTTATTGGTTAGTTAAGGACTAATTCTCATCAACGTGGTTGTGAAACAGGGCCCTGAAAAAGGCCAAAATGAGTGTGGGAGGAAATAGTATGTATTCTTTGTTATTCCAGAAAAGTGGAAACAAAAAAGCATTTCATTTTAGAATGGGAGGCCTTCAAAGACAATAGGGAGAGTTACGCAGATATTTTGGCAGCTAGCTCTTGGGATGATCTATTTAGGGAGGAGTTTGTCGAGAAGCAGGGAGCGTTTATTGTGAGGCTTCACAAGGTCGAATACATCAACCATGAAGAAACAACCTGTCCCATAGGCTATCTTTAGCCTCGTGGCGTTAAACTAATTTTCTTTCTTTCTTTTTTTTATAGCCATTATGTTATTTATTTATAATTTTTTTTTTGAGTATATCTTTCTCTAATTTAAACTTTATTCAAAGTAATATCTACTAATTTGAATTAAAATAAATATCTATAGATATATAATATATATATATATATATAATATATTATATATATATTATAATAATATATTATATATAATATATATATATATATATATTATATAATAATATATAATATATATATATATTAGGATATTTTCTTTATATGATTCTTTGACATGTATATTTCTAAATAATAAAGATATGTTAACTCAACAAAACTATATTAACGTTATGCTATGTTTGTATTTACAATTTGTATTAGTCAATAGAAAGAGTTAATTAATAAAAAATAGTTTGAATTATTGATTTATTTTATTTTGATTACAAGATGCCAACCATGATCCCCATGAAAATTCGTGAATTGTCACGGCAACCAAATTTCATGGGTGACATAGGACACATGTCAAAAACGCTGAAATAAAACATCCAAACTTTTAAGTCAATCACATGGTAACAATTATTATTTTTTAATTAAAAAAAATACTTTAATAATAATTTCTAAAGTTAAACATTAGAAGTTGTCATGCTTAATGCTAAACTATTAGTGGTCAACAAGCAAATACATTGTTATAGTCTTGTCTTGGTAGGGACCAATAAGTGTTTTGATGCTTAATATGATTTAACTCTTATTAGCATTTACTAGCCATTTAATTTATATAGTTGTTCTAGTTATTATCTAATTTTGTTTTTTTATTTTGGAGTTTAAAATCAACCTTCAAACTAACACATCATTTAATACTAAACCAGCCTAGATCCATCTTAACTCAAGATCTATCAAGTAAAAGGATCAAATCTTTGGAGGTGCAAACCTATTTTTTGAGTGCAAAACTTGAGGAAATGTTTGCACCTTGAGAGATTTATCCATATTAACTCCAGATCTATCAAGTAAAAGGATCAAATCTGTGGAGGTGAAAACCTATTTTTTGAGTGCAAAACTTGAGGAAATGTTTGCACCTTGAGAGATTTGATCCCTCTCAGAGTTTGATAGATCTGAAGTTAAGATGGATATAGGTTGGTTTAATTATTAATTTAATTATTATTTTTATGTAATTTCACTCAATCAAAATGTTTTAATTAATAATCATAGTTATTTATTTTATTTTTTTTTTTTTATGTAATTACTGAGTCAAATGTTTAGATAACATACATAAGAGAAATTAACATCTCTTTCATATTGGGTTTGGAGAGTAAAAACTTATATAATATATATATAATATATATATTTATATATATATAAATATATATAATCATATATATATATATATTATATTATGCTCGATCCATCTTACTCAAATCTACCAAGGGCCTATAGGGATCAAATCTCTTCACTCTAAATGAGATTTGCATCTCAAGAGATTTGATTCGAGTCTTTGTGCTTGGTAGATCTGAAGTTAAGATGGATCCAGGTTATTTTAATTTCACCCTTTAAATAGGCTATCTTCCACATGAATACCATGGGTCAATACCATAGCTTCTCATGCCATAGGTGAATACCATGAAGTTGTTTTTATTTTAATGTTATTTTTTATTATGTTTATTTTATTTTGATCAAGTAAATAAAATATTTTGATTGTGAAATGAGAGATGGTTTTTGGGCATGTGGTATTAATGAGCCATGGTATTGTAACAAAGACTATTTACGAAATGAATCTGTGATCAGGTCAGACAGTTAATGTCCAACCTCCTCTAGTTATCATTGAACAACTTGATAGTGAAGGTAAGGAGGCAGAGCCGATTAGTGAAGAGCCAAAGCAACCCAATAGAACCCAAATGCCTCCTGTCAAGCAGCATCAAGTTGAACCACCTTACCCAGAGAGATTAATCATGAGTAAACCAATTCCTCAATCTAAATTTGATCTATTAGGAGAATTGCAAAACTTATTTGTTAAAATTCCCTTATTACAAGCTATGAAAGACGTTCCAATCTATGCAAAGACTCTTAGGGAATATTTTTCAAAGAAACCTACCAAGAAGATTAAAGATCCCCTCACTATACATGTTATGGGAAAATTGTCAGACTTTATGATGAGAAAATTAATGCCAGTAAAATATGGAGACATGGGGAACCCGATCTTGACAGTACATATTAATGGGGTATAGATTCCAAATGTGCTAGTAGACTTGGGTGCTGCTATCAATGTCATCACCACTGAAACTATGCATGCGTTAGGTCTTTGTAATTTAAAGCATACACCTACAGTACTGGAATTAGCAGATTGATCTACAGTCAAACCTATAGGGAAATTGGAAGATGTGACAATTTCAGTGGATTCATGGCATTACCCCATAGACTTCCTGGTACTACACACAAAATCTTTAGTGGGCGGTCATCCCCTAATTTTGGGTAGGCCATGGCTGGCCACTGCAGACGCCTATATTGGGTGCCACTCAGGGAATATGGTCATTTATAATGGGCATAACACTAAGAATTTAGTGTTATATCCACTTGCAGAACCAAATTCACCTATGAAACCAGTAGGCGGTAAGAAGGTTGTATCTGCGGTGGAAGTTGAAATGGAAGATGAAGAAGTGAGACCAGTCCTTACTATTGGACAGGCCCTCCAGTTGAAAATGGAATTAGAAGATGATGTAATCACTTCCTTCATGGATGATCCTTGTTCTATTTCAGAACCAAACCAACAGATCTTAGAATCTATCCTAAGCTGCGAGACTCAAGAAACTATGGAAACAACAGAAGGATTAGAGGAGCCACCTGCTGACGCACCTCATGAAAGCATTCAAGTAGAATTTGGAACGTGGGAAAACTTTAAATATTAATCCAAACCTGTCAGAATCCCAGAAGGAGCAGCTTATAGATGTTCTGCGGAAACATAAAGAGGCCTTCGCCTAGGATTATGCAAATATGAAGGGAATCCCTACCAACTTATGCACCCATCACATATACATCAAGGAAGATTGTCATCCTATAAGACAACCTCAGAGAAGAATGAACCCTGCATTGAAGAATGTGGTGAAAGAAGAGCTTCAGAAATTACTGTATGTAGGTTTCATCTACCCTATCTCAAACAGCCAATGGATCTCACCATTGGTATTGGTCCCGAAAAAGAATGGCAAATGGCGGATCTGCGTAGATTATCGAGAGTTAAATAAGGCGACACATAAAGACCACTTTCATTTGCCATTTATTGATCAAGTGTTAGACACATTGGCTGGTGGGAAGTATTTCTCTTTTTTGGATGGGTTTAGTGGATATAAAGTCTCGATCTAGATTGTTCCTGAGGACCAGGACAAGGCCACGTTCACATGCCCCTGGGGGACATTTGCATACCGGGTCCTTCCTTTTGGCCTATGTAATGCTCCTGCAACATTCTAGAGGGTGATTTTGGGAATCTTCTTTGAGTTGATAGATGACAGTGTTGAGATCTATATGGATGACTTTACTCCATATGGGGACTCGTTCACGGTGGGATTGAAAAATCTGGAAAAAGTTCTCTCAAGGTGTATACAAGTGCGTGTCTCTCTAAGTACAGTGAAATGCCACATGATGATGGAAGAGGAAATCGTTCTGGGACATTTTCTCTCAACTGAAGGGATTAGGATGGATCCAGCAAAGATACAGGTAATTCTACACTTCCCAACACCTAAAACGATCACACAAGTACGTAGTTTCATTGGTTTTGCTGGTTATTATAGATGTTTCATAGAAAATTTTGCAAGATTAGCACACCCACTATCTCAAAGACTAACGAAAGATTCAGAATTTGTGTGGTCAAAAGACTGTGATGCAGTGTTTACAAAAATTAAAGAATTAGTTTGCGGTGCTCTGATCCTTAGAGGACCTGACTAGGCATTACCTTTCCACATTGATACGGATGCCTCTCAGACAGCAATTGGTGCAGTATTGGGACAGCAAGAGGATAAGGTACCTTACGCAGTCTACTATGTAAGTAAAAATTTGGCTCCTACTGAATTAAACTACACAGTGACCGAGAAATAATTCCTTGCTATCGTATATGCCATCAACAAGTTCCGGCACTACATTACCGAATATCCTACTTTTGTGCATACTGATCATGCAGCCATTAGGTATTTAATGAACAAACCTGTTACCCCTAGTCATATTACAAGATGGTTGTTGCTACTACAGGAATTTGATATCACTATAGTAGACAAACTAGGGAAAGACAATGTAGTCGCAGATTTTTTATCTAGGATAGAAAATGATGGTAAGGAAACACCAATTGAAGATGATTTTATGGATGAGCATCTTTTTGCAGTTTCTGCTAACACTCCATGGTATGCAGATATTGCTAATTATCTTGCTATATGAAAGGTGCCTTGCCATTTGTCCTATAAGGAGCAAAGGAAGATCATTCACCAGAGTACCCGATATTCATGAATGGTAGGATATCTCTTCCATATGGGAGTTGACCAGCAGATTCGGCATTGTGTGGCAGGAGATGATATTTTTGAAGTATTAAAAGCCACACATGATAGACCCTGTGGGAGACATTTTTCAAACAAAATAACAGGTCATAAAGTGCTGCAAATGGGATATTACTGTCCCTCCATCTTTCGTAATGTTCGGAGGTGTGTAGCTGTCAACGAATGGGACAACTTGGGAAAGTAGATGAAATGCCCTTGTAGCCCCAGATAGTCCTTGAACCATTCGAGAAATGGGCCATCGATTTCATTGGTCCCTTCAACCCACCTTCACATCAAAAAGCTTACATCCTGGTCTGTACTGACTATGTAACTAAATGGGTGGAAGTTAGAGCGATCACGAGAGCAACAAAGCAAGTAGTGGCAGACTTCCTTTTTGAAGAAATATTTGCCAAGTATGGGACTCCAAGAGAAATTGTATCAGACGGTGGATCACAGTTTACATCTCACATGATAGAAAAGCTAATGCAGAAATATGGGGTCAAACATAGAGTGACAACTCCCTATCATCCCCAGGCAAATGGACAGGTAGAAAGCACAAATAAGGTATTGGAAAATATCTTGACTAAGATAGTAGCAAGCCATTGCCAGGACTGGGCACAGAAAATTCCAGAAGCTCTATGGGCATACAAAACAATATGGTAGAGTACAACAGGGTTTTCTCCATAGGAATTAGTCTATGGGAAATCCCCCTTGTTTTCGGTGGAATTTGAGATTAGTACACTCAGAACAGCTCTGGAAGTAGGACTAGATTTATCAGAAGCCCAGAAACACTGACTGGAACTACTGAATGAGTTGGACGAGATTCAAGCAGTGGTTGTCCAGAGAACTACTGTTGTTCAACAACAGAGAATGAAATGGCATGATAAATTTATCAAAACTAAGGTGTTTCATGTGGGGGACTGGACGTTACTGTATGACTCCAGATTTAAGGATTTCAGAGGCAAGTTTTGTACTCGCTGGATGGGTCCATATCAAGTGGACGCAGTGTTCGATAATGGAATGGTAAGACTAAGTACAATAGATGAAAATCATACCTCGTTCCTGGTAAATGGACATCGTCTTAAATTATACCACCATCCAGCCTCTAAAGACACTTTTGTTAAAAATCTTTTTACTTCATATAATTTAATGGTCATTGGAAAACAAGATACCCTCACTCTGCTCTATATATATATATATATATAATATTATATATTATATATATATATAATATATATATATATATATATATATATATATATTGCTATTTACTTGTTTGTCTTTTGCAAGAACAACAAAGAAATATGGGGAGGAGAAATGTAAGACGCGGCACTGTCACTTCACCAGTCATTTAGATATTCTCATATTCCACTGGTGTCTACCATTAAGTGTTGTCACTCCACCAAGTACTGTTATTTCACGAAGAGCTATTACTCCGTAACTGCTGTTACTCTGTAACTGTTGTTACTATGTAGCTTTGTGACTCCACTAAGTGTCGTTACACCATAGTTGCCGTTACTCCGCAACTGTTGTTACACCGTACCTGCCATTACACTGTAGCTATTGTTACACCGTAACTACCATTACACCATAGCTATTTTTACTTCGCAACTGTCGTTACTCTACCAGTGTCGTTACTCCATAACTACCGTTACTCCGTAACTGCTGTTACACCGTAGCTGTTGTTACACTGTAACTGTTGTTACACCTTAGCTACTGTTACTCCGCAACTACTGTTACATCGTAGCTGTTATTACACCGTAACTGCCATTACACGTAGTTGTCGTTACTCCGCCAGTTTCGTTACTCCATAACTGTCGTTAATTTGTAACTGCAGTTACACCGTAGCTGTTGTTACTCTGTAACTGTCGTTACATTGTAGCCGCCGTTACTCCGCAATTTCCATTACTCCACCGATGTCGCTACTTCAGAACAACTGCTACTCAATGTTACTTTTACTCACTGTTGTTGTTACTCACTGTTGTTGCTACTCACTATGCTGCTACTCGCTGTGCTGTCACTCCACCAGGGAAGTCCACAGGTATGTCTCTGTCATTTTATGGATTTAATTAAATATTCCAAAAAGGACAATTAAACGTGCCAAGAACGGCCATCATTAAGTTGGGGGGGGGGAACCGTCATAATGAATGACGACGTACCACGAAAAAGCACTTATTGCACATAAATCCTGCCTAACTGAATCAAATGATTTCGGTACTCTGTAAAAGGCGTTAGGATGTGGATTTGTACGTGCCAAGTCATATCAATCATTTTCCCCATACACCGCATTTAATTTTCAGAACACACAACAGTACCATCTTAACTTACCATTATTTCCGAGCGTACTAGTACTAGATTTGCCATTATTCCCAAGTGTACCAGTACTAGATTTGTCATTATGGCCATACGTACCAGTATTGATCATCTAATTTCTCCCAAATCAACCATGATGTTATTTCAATCTCCAACAGATTGGAGACCTGTCACTCTCCCTTGCCAACCAACTGCAGTGATGTGTTGATTCCACCTTCGCAACAATGGGTGGCCGATCTATTTGACATGAACCTGAGAATACAAGGGCAGTTCGGAGTAATCGGGAGGTATGGCAGGTTTTCCAGAATGCAAGCTGGGATGGGCATTTGGATAGGTTGAGGGGGTCGAATGAAGAAATGGCAGTGGAATTTGCATTGAACTTGGGAGAAGAAGGCTCTCGGGTTCACGGAATTGAGATCCCTGTAACAGAAGATATCATCGCGGAAGTCAGTCGGCTTCCTCAAGTAGGGCAACGATGGTTTGCAAGAAGAACTGCCCTTCTAGAATCCCTCGAGGCCTTCCTTCAAGTAGGAGAGAGTATAGCACAGAAAGGTCAGGGGTATGATAGAAATTCGCTACCTTATCCTTGGGGAGAAATAGCAAAATTCGTCATAAAATATATGACATGTGAAGGAAGATACTCCACCCTCTTCAGATATCATCTCCGCATACTAGCTCACCTACGATTCCCACAGGAAGAAGCTTTCTCAATGAATGTGCCCTATTTTCTACTAAGGAGCCTTCACTTAATGGCACAGTCGGCTCAGGGGGCGTGACACGTTTTGGCAGTAATCACTTATCATGGGTTGGTTCGGCTGCTAATAATGAACGCCATCGGACAGATCCTGATTCCATGGGACTTGTTTCAGGACTCCACAGAGGAACAAATAGAAGTTATTATGGCCACGAGGACAGAAGAACCTGAAGCTATGGAGGAGGATCCTATGGAAGATGACTATGTCAACCAGGAGGAGCCCAAAGAAATGGAGATGGAAATAGAGGAACAAAGTTATGATGTAGCTCCTCAAGAACAAGCAGGAATTATGGAGTCAATGGCAAATATGGGCGCTGATGCAGAAAGGCCCACTAGTACCATGAATGAGGCTTCCCCACAAGAACCAGATTCACCCACGGAACTAGTAGAGCAAGTTGATGATATGGTAGTTACGGGAGCAGACCCAAAACAGGTCAGCGTGGACGAAGTGGTCGATATGGGGATCGAAGAAACCCCACAAGGATATCTTGCTACCATGGGGATGATGGAGGAGGACAATCCAGTGGAAGAGGAGGTTGTGACCACTTCGACCATGGAACTCAGTGAAGAGGAAGGAAAAGGACAAGAAGGGCCTAGAGTTGAGGAAACCGTGGGACCCGTGGAGAAAGCAGCAAGAGAACCAGGGCATGAGGTTGACACTGAACCACAAGAACCAGCGTCAACCTTGGGGTCAAACATGGAAGGTGCACCCCAGTTTCAGTTTTCTTTATTTATCCCAAGAGGAGTGAGGGTAACTCGTTCCCCTCGATAGAAAGAAAAAGAGGATTTCGTAGTTCCAGTGGCTCTAAATATACCACATAGGTCACAAACCTCTAGAGTGGAAGCCACTCAAGTGGTAGGTACCTTGGAGTAGTAAAGGAGAAAAGAAATAGAGGTTCTGGAGGCTGGAGAACTGGCAGGAATCCCAGCAGGCACATCAGTGGGAGATTATCTCGCCAGCACATCGCCTGTAGCGGTGCGTGTGCACGAAGAGGAAATCATTGTTGGTGAAAAGGAGGGACCAAGTGAAATGGGCTCGGCGAATGAGCCAACAATACAGTCAGGCGAGGGGGTTGTTAGGCACGAAAGAAGTGAAGAAGAGTAAGCAGCGAAGGAAAATCCCCCAGTCGACACAGCAGAAGATGATTCAAGGGATTTTTCTCCGGCCGAGGAAGTACTGGTTAAGCAAGAGTGGATAGAGTTGTGTGAACAGCAAAGGCTTCCAATGAAGCAAAAGTATCAACTATAGTTCAGGGAGACAATGCGACTCAAAATGGAGGTAAGGAAACTGAGGAAGAAGGTGCACAGAATGCAGAAACAAATAAAGAAGTACAAGCAGCAAGCCAAAAAGGAAAAAACTATCGAGGTTGAAGCAAAAACCCAAGTAGATCAGATAGTCATGACCTCTGTTGCCACTCAGACAGACCCGGTTGAATGATTGTTTGAAGATCAGGAGTATGCCTTAATAGCTGAAATACAGTCCTGGAAATCTACTGCGGCTCAATATAAAAATGAGATCAGAAGGACTGAGGAAAGAGTCTCCACAACCATCTTTGGATATGTGGAGTGCATAGATGTTATGAGGTTACGGCATCCGAAGCAACAGCTCAAGATGGAGCAGCTAGAAAAGCAAGTGGTAGAATTGAAGGCCGACAAGGAGCAGATGTTGAAACTGGTGCAAGAGGTTATGGCGTGTCATCCCCCTGCTTCTTTTTATTCTTTACTTTTGCATGAACGTTTCCTTTTATTTTGCATGGAAAGTATTAAGAATGAGATCAGCTATGAGATGGAGGATGGTGTGCAATTCCTCCGGATTTTGAGGAGCCACGATGTGCCAATGCAACATATGATGTGTGAGTTTTACTTGCACGGGTATCTACTGCGTCTAGACAGAGATTTTAACCCGGTCCCGTATGTAGGGGACATCCATTTAAGGGCCCTCACCTCTTATGCTTTTAATCAAATTCACTGGCAGAAGGCTTGTAACACTTTTGAAGTCAATCAAGTTACAAAGCCATTTTTAGTAAGAGGGTAACATGAGAGGTCAGACACAATGTTCAATAATCACAACACCTTTCTGGGGATCCAGGGAAACAAAGATAGAATGGTGAGGACACAAAGATGGTGTCTTGATCTTTGTGTCAATCAGCTCACCACATTTCAAAAAGAAGCCCTTGATTGTTGTCAGAGGAGGTGGATGATGTCACCTACAACTGTCCGAAATAGAGAATCTTTTGGGGCACCTAATTTTTCACGAGTACTTACTAGAGTGCCCAGGTAGGTGGCATGTGTCCAGGCATGTGGGGTCCAGTGGATGGGGCTCCGATTTCAGTTTCTTGTTCTCTGGTTGCCTGCCAAAATTTATACTCTAGGTTATGAGGTCCCAAAGGATTGGTGGAAGGAAGTCATCCTTTCGAATGGATTTAAAGTCCCAGGTAAAGAAATCACCGCGGAATATGATCTTGCCCAGCTTCATGAAACCTACAGTCTATGGAGCCCAAATTTGCGAGGGCGGCGGGCTACACGAGGACATGCAGAAGGCGAGTTGGGGGGAGATGTTGGGTATCGAATCGGGCCATCTTTCTGTCCATTTATATTATCCTTTTGACTCTTTTTGTACTCATTTACCTGTGCTGTTATGTTAAACTTACAAGGTAAATATCCCCTTATTTGTCCTATTGGCATACTTTAATCAATGAAGTAAAACGCATGGAGTCTATCTATTTGTAGTATTAAATTATGTGTTTGACCGCAGCGTGAAGAACAGGAACCCTCATTTTAGCATATCGCAAGAGAACTGGTAACGGCCAGCCAGAAGGAGGTTGTGTAGCTTGGGGAACAGACTCCCTAAAACTATTCTCAAGCCTTCTTGTTATCTCAGACATCTGATGCTGATACTGTTCCAACCGATGTATATTTTTGTATCTACAGTTACTATGTTTCAAGGAGATCTGTTAATCTCCCTCGCTATGTATAAATTGCAGGTTGTTCCTGTGAATGGGGGTTCTGCCCCCAGTATTGTGAACATCTGTTACCAAGTAATAAAAAATCATTCATTTTGTTGTTCTAGTCTTTTCTGTGGCTAACGTAGCCCTGATCAAAGAGTTGGGCTCGCTCTTCTGATCAAGTGTTGCGTCCTTGTGTGTCTGTGATTTATCAGTTGTATTTGATGTTACAGTTTTGTCCTATTTATGATTATTTCTGCAGTCTTGTAATTAGTTAATCTACAACCATGTTTTAAGTTTTAAACCACAAACCCTTGGTTGGAAGGGATTACGCATTTGCCCCTACATATACCTTGCACGTTACCTTGAAAGGACACACACCTGGGTTGACAAATTAATGTCAGAATAAGGTGGATAATCATTCCTACCTCGACACCAACAGTACTAAAGCATAATACTAGATCTACATCTACCATAAATTTTGCAGAAGCTAATCAACCATAAGCAACATCAAGCATGAACACATATAACTAATAAGAAGGAATCAATCACACATAACACAGAATATATCACTAGGGAAAGCACCAACATAAAACACCAACACTGTATTATCAATCAAGTGGAGATCCTCAACAACATACAAAAAGAATCAGCTCAATAGCTATCCTACTCTCTCTATAATCATAAGATGAAAATCATGGACTACCTAGGCATCAATATATAGGCTGTAAATTGGCCTAATCATACCTGTTGTCACCTCGGGTCCAACTACGTAGTCATAGAAGAAAATATATTCCTTCCTCATGCAAGGAATACTTACTAGAAATATCCTAGCATCTAATAGTACATTGTCCCTCATTTGATCTCCACTCGGTCCTTGTCTGAACTGCCATGCATCAGTTATTCATGAGAGAATACTCAGTTATATGAAAATAATGGTTGTCATGCATGCAAGCATTAACAAACTATATCTCATTATTTTAACAAGTTGTTAAAATAATCTAACTGGACTTGACTAAGATAAACTAAGTCAACTGATTATCTCAATATAGAATTGAACCTTATCTCCTTCAATCAAGGGATAAATTCCTAAATCAAGAGAGAAAATAATTGCATGATCTCACAAAGACTTCAAGTTTAATTTTCCATAACCAATTAACTCATGGAGATTAATTAATTAATATTTTAAACTGCTGGTAAGACCAAATTCGTTTTTACTTCCTATAGTTAGACCAGGGACTGCTAAAAATAGGAAGGGACATAGAAATGCTATTTTTAGAAGTTTCTATTTTTAGCAGTTTCACCTCTCACCCAAGGTGGCCAAAATTCTCATTGGCCAAACTGCTATTAGACATGCTATTTTTAGCAGATCTATTTTTAGCACTTCCTAAATTTAGCATTTCTTGTTGCACATTTTTCAACAGGACCTTCTAAAGTCTTTTTGAAATTCCATACATGGCTAGCCCAATATGCATGAGTAACAGGGATTAATGTGACATCGACTTGTGTTTAGTCAACTTAGTGTCCTAAATTTCTTGCATAAATTATCAATCGAGGTTTGTAAGTTGATGAAGTGTGGTGCACTATATGTGCTTAGTTAACCTTTTTCTTACTTTGTTGTTTTTTTATTTTATTTTATGTTGTTTTTGGGGGGTTTCTGTTTTTTGATGTCTAAGAATGTACAATGTGAAACTATGAGAAAATTTAAGTGAATCTAATGAATTTTAAAGGAAAGGAAATGTTCCTAAGTTAATCTAATTTCCTAAAAATGGACCAAGAACTGTTGGCTAATTAGAACCTAATTAAAAAAAAAAAAACAGAGCATCTATCTTATCTTATCATTAGTCCTAATCCATGTATCTAATTATTAAAACCAAGAATCAAATTGATGCAAAAGGTAACTTAGTAATTGCATTCATTAAACATTCAACCATTCAATTTTGGAATATGATTAAATCAATCTCCTTGAAATGATTATTGGGAATATCAATGATGCAACTAAGTGAGGATCTTCTTATCACTCAGGTTGTTCATTTCCTCCAGAAGGGAATACGGCCGAGGTAACCACTAACCAATCTTTTAGCTGCAGATTCTAGCCAATCTGCAACCAAAGAGGGCTCTCTCTTTGTGATTTAGATTTGTTTGATTATGTATTAGGCTAGTTATGAAGCACAAGTTTTGTTTGGTGTTTGGACGATGACATTCAGTAGAACAAGGTTGTAATATGAGAGAATTTCAGACCATTGGGTTGATGGAGTCTAATGGAAATAAACCTCTGGGTATGGTTTCTTTAGCAAAAAGGAAAACTACAAAGCAAGATAATTAAACACATAACAACTTTTAAGCTAAAATGAGATGAAATGAAGTCAAGGAATGAAAGGCAATGAAGAATCTTTCATTATGTTAATAGAGGAATATTATGTAAACGTTATCAGGGAGCAATTAAGAATTCCTTGATGATATTTAGAGTGAAAGAACCAGGGAGACAAGAGCAATCAAGAATTCTTGCCTATGCTAGTCCTGTGGAAAACATAAAAAATTACAGGAATTGAACACAGAGTACATCGAAGTAAATTCTGGGTTATCCTTTTTACCTGTAACTTAGAACATGATATTTAGATGGTGAGTAAAACATAAATACAGTAACACAAGAGTAAAGAAGACTTATTGATCAATGCATTAACACGAGAATTTTGCAATATATCCTTCTTCCATTCATTCCACAACCAGCAAGTTCACCAACAGAGCATTCCAACGATTTTTATTTCAGAAGAGTTCTTAAAAAATATACAGCACAGGTCCAAAATTATATTCATCAGCCAACCCTCAATACATATGTTGAGAAGGTATTTATAAGAAGTTTACAAAATATCTCGTAGGAAAATATCAAGACATAAATTTATTCATCAACTCTGGTAGGGGCAATAACCGGTGTGGAAAATCGCGCAGCAATAAATGAGGAAATAACTATGTTGTACTGGCTACTTTAGGTGTCCTTCTATTGCTGACTTTTTGGCTCTGATAGTCGGTCGATGGCCGGTTCCCTGATTTGCGTTCCTGATGTGCTGTCACCTGCCACCTATGCCTAAGTTTGTTTGAATGCTTTTTAGCGCGAATTCCATCCATTGTCGATTTGATTTTTAGACAGCAGAGCCATATAATGCAATTTGCTTGTTATGCAGACAATTTATAAGAAGAGAATCAAAACTACCTTGGCAAGATCTCAAGCAGGCTTTGCCACCACTGATCTGTTGCTAACTAGTGTTTTTTCAATTTAAATAATGTCTCATCAGCTTTAGTGTATGTGTAATAATTTGGCTGGAATTCAAAGAGATGTGCTATCTCATGCTTGATAAAAAACAAATCTTCCAGTTTCTCATATAAACTTTGTCCAGAGGGAGGCACTGTCTCTTCTGAGCTACTTGATGATGCTGTAAGGTGATTGGTGACATAGGTATTTAGCCTGTGCGCATATTGTTCTTGTTTTAACAGCCTTCTAGTGCTAGTGACTAGGCTGGGTAAACCTTTGCTCTGTAATACTGCAATTTTCTGTCTGAAGGCATTTACCTCTATCTGCATTTCTTGACATTTTCTTTCTATAGTTTGAACAAAATTCCTCATGGTCAGTACCTTCTTGACTCTCACAATAGTCTCCGTCCTGTTCTGAATGTCTAGAGATGCTAGCTTTTGCTCACTAGTATGAGTATTCAAAAAATGAATCAATTGATTGGCTTGCTCAGGCTTATTTGCCAATACTACTCTGGCCTTTTGAGTTTCATATTTAGCTACCCCCATCAATTCTTTCTGGTCAAAAATAGTTTGTATTTTTGTCCATTGATCAACAATAGATTGGCCAATATTTTCCCACAAAATAGTTTTGATCTCTGTTAAAGTTTTATGAAGAGTGAGGTCCTTTTCCAAGGCTTTTATTTTATTCTCCAAGGCCTTCACTTCCCTTGTCTTCTCAGCTATAGTCATTTTCGATTTGTCATAACTTGCCTCAATCTTAGCCAGCTTTTCTTTGGTTTCTTTTAACTCTGCCATTTGGAGTTCCAAAGCCTTTATTTCTTTCATCATCTCCTCCATGCTCAAGCTGGCATCTTGTATTGCTGTTGCTGTAGTTGTTTCTGAAGTTGAGGTACCTGTTGTCGATGCTGGATCAGTGGGAGGTGTTGTTATGGTGACTGTTGGAGGAGGAACTGTAAGAGTTGGAGCTGTTTGAGCTGGTTGAGAGGCCAACTCCTCCTGTTTTCCTTGTAGTGCTGCTTCCAAGGCTTTCTCTGTATCCAGTAATCTTTGGTTCATCCTCATCAATAAAATGACCACATCCTCCTCTTCTTTTTGTTGTGCTACCTCTGTGATCTGAGGGTGTATTGTAGCTGGCAGCTTAAGTTGTCTTCTTAAGGCTGCTATGTCTTCCTCCTTCTTTCTTATTAAGGCTTGTGCGCCTTTGGGATCCTTGGGATCATGTCCCAATTCTATCATAATCTCTTCCAAGGATTTTATTATATTATCCTTGGCTAATGAAGAGGCCTTTTCCAGCTCCAATTGGGCAGAAGTGTTGTACAATGAGTTCTGCAGTTTATGAGCTAGTAATTCTTTGTCGGCCAAGGTAGAGTATACCATTTCTCCGGCCTGCTTGTGTAACTCAATCCGGTCCATTAGGTGAACGTCCTTTGCAAGAACTTCCAAATTGGTCTTGATATAGTCAGCAGCTGACTGTGGCTGTTGTATGGTGGGCCTGAAGTGACTAAGGGTCATATTCCCTGCTTGAATATCATAGGCTGCCATTAGCCTTTGTTGATTGGTGGGAGCCATTCTCAACAATTGGTTATATAATTGAAATCTTACTGGCTCATTCCTAGCCTTGATTTCAATGAATTTTTCTCTTGATGTTAGAGCTTTGCTTGCTCTGTTTCTTGTGGATCTAACCTCCACACCAGGTTGTCTCTCTTGCTCCTGCTAAAATGAGCTAGTAGATGTCTCCAAAAATGGAGGGAACTGCTGCTCAGATGTTCCCTCACCCCTTAAGTTGCCTGTTGTTTCCTCTGTGAACTCTTCTTCAGAGAAGGGGTTTAGCCTTTGTCTCCTCTCACCTTGTTGTTCTGTAGATGCCCCTATGGGTGTCTCTTCTGGTATGTCCCTTTTTTTGGCTCTTTCCTCATTAAGAGGAGTTTGTAACACAGGGATCTCTGTTGCCTTTGCTTGTGTTGAAGGGCCCTGTTCTTGACCCTTTTCCTGGGCTATAGATGGTTGTTCTACCATTGTATTTTGTTGCTCTGAATGCTATACTTCTTTGCCTTTTCCTGCAGGTGGAGTAGTCTCTTGAGCCGGTTGCTGTGAAGGCGTGGCAGATGATGTGCTCGTTCCAATCTGTTGAGGCATTGTGGAGGAGACCTGTACAAAATAATCCAGGTCAATTCTCTTCTCAAAGTCTTTCATTTCTTGTTCTAATCTTTCCTTTTCAATAAGATCTTCAACTAATGTACCCTCTACCCATTCCTGTCGATTAGCATATTGTTCAATGTGAGGGATTTGGTGGTGCACATATCCTCCAAGCTTGTTTTTGACTCTTCTAAAGCTTATGAAATGTTCAGGGTCATATGGTGACCAATGGAAGCTTTGTTTTAGCATAAGTTCATCTCTTAGTATCTTTTCTGCTTCATTCCAGGCTTCTTCCCTCTTATTGAAGACAAAAGGTCCCAATTGATGTCTTATCTTGAGCTGTGCCTTTTTGTTTTTACCATGGAAATGATTCAAATCCGAACTATTGAATTGCCGGTAGTACTCCAGGGCAAAGAGTCTCATAGGGACATATTTGGGCAGTTTGTAGGGGCCAATTCACAGCCATAAATCCTTATCATTTTGTGGTTTTCGTAAAAATACCAGTCACCAATGTTGTAGCCCCTTGAAAGATGTAAAATTCTCTACATTTCAGCAGTGAGCCTACTAGGAGGAGTGATCATCAACAGGGAAGTGGCTGGGTAAATGAACATGTCAATGAACTCACAATATGTATAAGGTGAGAGGTGAACTTCATGGAAAACTGGAGTCCAGAAAATAACAGATCTCCTCTCTCCCTTGGAGTCTAGTTTTTTAAGAGGAACTTGGAAACTATCAAGTTGATAGTACAGCAACAGATGATATATATAGGATGTATTCTTGAACACTCTTTCTCTCTCCAAAATCATGCATTTCTCATGGATTTTATTTTCTATGAAGGTGGCATAATCATATTTGACAGGAGGTTGTCCTGGATTGAATATGGACATCAATACAAACACAGTTTCATCAACAAACTCACTGGTTTTGCATCCTAAAATGTAGGATATCATGTCTATAAGGATTTTCCCTATCTCATTGAATGAGACCTGATGATAAGGAGGAGGATGAGCAGGCTGACACTGTGGTAGCATAAACAACTGACCTAGTCTTGTTATTTCTGAGCTAGGTAGCTTTGCACCTTGATCAAGTAGGAGTTTCATGGTAAGAGGAACCAGAGGTTGAGTTGGCTCAAAGTTCAACATCTCATTTATGGATTGAGGAGTAATGTAGAAGAGTACAGATCCAGATGGGGCCATAATTGCTCTTTGTTTGGGGTCATAATTTGCACAGCATAAATGGATGAAATCAGGGAGCACATTCACTGAAGGGAGACAATAGATAGGCATATTGGATTCCCAGATTCTCAGGACATCAGTGTTGCTTCTATGGCTATTTCTAATTTGACAAAAGGTTTGCAGATGAGACTTGAGACCCCTCATATCCCTAATCTGGAAGTCCCTGTCTGCCAGAGGTAACCATTCCAAGTCCTTATGTGGTGCATTCAAGGGTGCTATGTTGAGAGCCACTGGAGCCTCCATTCTTCAACTGTTTGTATTTTGATTGTAATATAGGTTTATGCAACAACAAAAAATAGGACTCAGGCTTTGAGGCTTTTGTCAGGATACTGGAGACTGATTTTTATCTAGAACTGACCTCACTGTGTAAAATTTATGGTTAAAAACAAATGTTGCAGAGACTAGCAGGGTCTTTTAAATGAATTTGCTGGATTCCAAGCTCTGTGAGTAGAATGCAGAGGAAATGGGCTTGAATTTTGACCGAAGGAGCGAAACCTTGCAGAGGGAAGTGGAAGTTGAGGAACTCTTTTTAGTAAATAGGACAAAACAACAAATACAGCACGTTGGTTTGGGCACAGGGCTGAGCTTTTGCTTGTGGAGATTGTTTCTTTTGGTGATATTGACAGTCACAACAGAGTTTACCGAATTGGCTTGGAATGCTGGAAAAACAAGGGAAGAGCGCTCCTCTTATAGGTGATTTGACAAATTTAATTCAATACTTGGGCAGTTTTGGAGTCTCTACGGGCGAAAATGGGCTCGAAGTGTGTTTTAATGGCCAATTTGCAGAGGAGGGCAAAGTTTGCAGGTTTTCTTTTGAACAATGGCTCATATAGTGAATTAAAAGGTGGTGATTCATAGGCAGGAGCTCATTCTACTTTAAATTCTAGTTCCTCAGTCAATTTCAAATGGAGAAATTTCGAAAAACAGGGTTTACGAGCAAACAATGGGTAAATACCTGTTTCAGAGGCGACTGATACAGATTGCAGGTACAACACTGAGCTGGGGGGGTCGAGCTTGCAGGAATGAACTCGTCTGGGTGGCGAATTGGAGTTCTGGAGGCGAATTGGTCGTAATTTGCATGCAGCGGTCTCCCCTAGCGCAAAAATAGAAATGAACGTAAAACCGTCGTTTTCACGACTTTTAACAAAATTTGGGCTTTTTAGCGCTTTTTGGCGCTTTTTTACGATGACATCATCATGACGTACTTTTGTCGTGTAGCGGGTATGGAGGATGACGTGGTAGCTGACGTGTATGGTGACGTGGTGCATGACATGGTGGCGGGGTGGTGATGTCAGCTGATGATGTGGCGCAGGTGCAGGGGAGTGACGGGCGACGTGGATGCAACGTCATGCGGTGATGTGGGTAGCAGGACAAACAGCGATTTATGGTTTCCATTGGACCGCCTTTGGTACAGGGGTGGTTTATGTCAGAGCGGGCCCAATGCAGTGAAAATGCGACGGGTGTCCCTGGGTACAGCAGGAATACCGCCGTCCATCGGGTACTAATGACCGGACATCGGGGTGCCTCTGATATTGCTGTGAGCTGTTGGATCTTGAGGGCGCGACCCAACGGTTGACGGGATTGTGAGATGGCGGAGGTTTATGCAAGGTGCTTGCGCATTATTTAAAAGTTTAACAATGTTTCGTCGGGGTTTAAACTTTGGGTTATGGGTTGATTTATGTGGTTTATAAGGGTGGGTATGGTTATTAGTTTAACCAAATGTCAAACTAACCCCAATGTATACATGCGCGGGGGGGTTAACATGTGGGTTAGGTGAGAGGGTTTAGCATGGTTATTTATTTAACCTAGGGTTAAATAAATTCCAATGGTTTATGAACGCGGAAATGTTATTATTAAGGTCCCAAATGGACCAATAATCCCCAAAGTTGTGTTATATGGCTATAGTTGCCAAGGGTAAGAATATTTAGGTATTTTTGGGTTTTTTATATAGTTTTTGTAAAATAGGGGTGGGGAAATAATTAAAGGAGCTATACAATAAGTTAAAATGTTAATATGAATACATGGGATGGAACTGTATGAATAAATGCTAAGTTTGAAGAATGAAAACTTAGGCATAGAGAAATGAAAGGAGTGTGGAATGATCTTTTTACACAAGAAATGTGGCTTGCTATGACCAAGTAAACACAAAGTTTCACTTAGTAACTCTTATGAAATGAAATGAACTGAGACCATTGAGCAGATCCCAATGTCCCTAAGGGGATGTTAGTAAGTGTTCTTGGGGAAATGAGAGGGTAAGTCAGTTATGCTCCACTGAACTATAGCCACTTTGCCATGATATTTGTGATAATTATTAAAACTGATCACCAACTGCTTCTGCAACACCAGAATTATCTGCCTACCCAGCCTAATACACCTAGCATTTTTTCTTCCTTTGAGATTGGGTGCATTTGAACTAGCAAACCCTGCTTTTCCTCTTTTCTTTTGGCTTCCCTCCTACCTAAATCTATCCTTATGTCTTCCAAGGGATCAGATTGAGCAGTTGGGCCCTTTGCTTCTCTATCTATCTAATGATCTGCCAAGATTGAACTATTTGAACATACCTTATTCTCTATTCTACAATAGGGAATTCAAAGATGGATTGGCCCTGATTGAGCTGTTGGACCATCCATTGAGTGTGCTAAGATACAGTGTTAGCAAACTATGAACTTGCTTTGCACAAATAGGAAAACAGTGGCATTTTTAACTGGCCACTTTCCTGGTCTTTCTTTGGGGTTCATTTTCTATTCTTTTTTTTTATCAATTCATTCTTCTTGCCCTTTGATTTTTCTTTTAGGGCATACCCTCCATAAATTTTTAAAATTTTTGTTTTTATGAAAATATGGAACCTTTGCAGCATGGAAAGGATGATCATATTTGGCATTTCCATAGTCAATCATGAAAAATGACACCTATTGGTATAGGAACCTAACAGATTTGAAAGAAAAAAGGGAAAAGCATGCAAAACTAACTATAAACAACTAATGTATTTTTTACTTTCTCCAACATTCAAATGTGAAGCATTACCCTCTTAAAGTGTTGTGCAATAAATCAATTATACCTTAGTTCCTAAGTTCCTAGGAAAATAACAATGTACTGAGTAAATTCAATCACTATATGAATTAGACATTTAACCATTTAGTTTAGGATCATCATCATCTTGAAATGGCTTTTGAAAACATCCATTATCACAGTTAATTGACAATTATGTTCTAAGAAAATGAATGACAAAACAGTAAGGAAACTAAGCAACTATGTATTTTTATTACTTCAATCTTAATTCAGTTTGGAAACATAGTCGTTTTTCTCTACGAAATATCTTAGAAGAGCAAGGTTGCACAATTGTGATTTATCATTATGTTATTAATTAAAAAATGACATGAAATATCATCCTAATTTAGAAAACAGAATTATTGAAAACAGAGTAATGGAAATTGAACTAAAAACAACAAATGAAAAACCTCCTTCAGTGCAGGGGCCCTCTGCAACTGATGTGGCTGGAATGCTAGCTAGTTAAGGATGCACTTTAAATGATCATTGGCAACACAAAATTTGTATTATGAAAAATATGAAGTCTGAATACAGAGTATCAACAAAAAGCCTGAACTTAACATGTAATTCATTCTAACTTCTCACTTCCTCTCAATTCCATACAAACGATATTTAAAGGAAAAAACATAATTTTTTATGAGATAAACTTGCTACATGTGGCTAATTCGAATTGCAATAGGATTGTTTAAACTTTTGATTAGCTACAGGTGGCTAATTCAAATTAGATTTGCAACATAACTGTTAGACTCTTGATTAGCTATGAAAGAGCAAATCAAGAGTCCTACTGCTTTCGGATAACGTACTTTGACACTATCTTTGACCATTACCTTAGGCTTGATTTTCCATCGATCCGGACCGAGTGGATAGGATAAAATCCATGTGGCCCAATTCTTCATTTGACACCTGGAACCTGCCAAACCATGAGAGTAGCTACGGAATCCATAGTTAGCTGCAAAATAGGCTGCGTTCTGTAGCTAATTTGCAAAAATCTATTCAAATAGCAAGAACATGAAAATATAAAATGGCGATCATTTTAATGCTTTCCTTAAGACAAAACCTAGCATTTATCATTGATTGGGTCTATAATATTATGAGAAAGTGAGGGGAAAAGGTGAGAAAAAATGTCAAGGAGAGGGTAATTCCGAGGTTCAACATACTTGCACTGCAAAATCATTGCATGTCCTCATGCAATTTGCAAAAAATTTGATTTCTTCCTCCCTACTGTATTTTCTCAGACACCTCTGCTAGTACATCCAATTTCCTTCTTTTGTTCTTCTTTGAAGTGACTATCATTCTGGGCTTTCCCATAAGAAGCTTGTGCTTAAGGTTAATGATTGCTCTGTTCAAAATCTTATTCTTTCTTTTCAATTTCATGTTTTTCTTATACCACAGTCCTAGATGCAGAATGGTATTATCATGAATTGCCTTGTCCAATTTATTTTGTTCCCTCCTGTTTGATATGTTTGTTCAATATCTCTAATTCATAAATTTCTTGTTTGAGAACTTCAATTAGAGGTTCTTGTGGATTGACAAAAGGTTATTGGTTCATTGAGGCAATTCACTTCTCCAATGATTCTATATAGTCATATATTTGTTGCTACACTGGGTTTATGCCTGGAGATCTTCTGCTTGGGCTACATGCAACCAAACCTCCCCTAACAAGTGATAAATTTCTGTGAAACCAAGAGCATGTTCCTCCACTTACTTTTAAGAGCTGAAATGGTAATACCTTTTCTAAAAATAGAGACATCCATACCTGGGTTTTTGAGTATTACTTTCCATGATTCATTATGGAAATCCTTGTTCTTGAACCATGTTTCACCATGCCTTGGAAGTTCTGTAGCCTCGGTCATAAATGACTCAGTCACTGCAAACTTGATATCTCCAATTTCTACCTCTATGCCATCAAAATATCGAGTAAAGGATTTTGTAATCTCCTTATGAAAACCATCAAATTTCTCGATGAATTTAAGCCATCCAGCTTTCTGCAACATTTCTTTGAGCTGTGGGTATCCTTCCATTTACTTTTCTCCTACTGGTTTTGATCTGAAAATTAGCCCCATGCCTTCTACTACATAGAGTTCTCAACCTTTAGAATTACCTTTCCCAGTTTTATGAAATGAATTGACTGCGAATATGGTGAAAGGAACTGTAGGATTGGATGAAATAAATAGATGGTAGGGGTTCTGGAGAAACGTAGACAAATATGTCATGTTGTAGTCATGACCGTTAATAATCAACGAGGGAGCTAATTATGGACCGCTATGTGACAAAAAATGGAGGATGTGGTGGATATGTAGTATGATGGAGATTGCAACCAAATCAAATGATGATTCGTTAAGGAAACATATGAATATCCATATTATATATGCTTTATGTTTTAACCTTTCTATTTAAAATAAATTTTTGCACTTTACCTTTTAGAACTTAACCTTTTTGTTTGTTGTTTTCTTTGGTGTTGATCCTTAGGTACCCTTTTAGCATATTGGTCTTCAAAACAAGATTCTTCAATTTCTTGCAATCATCATTTGTTTGTAAGCTGTATAATTATGCCAGAGTTGTTGAATGAGATATCACTGCAGAATCAAATTAGCTGCAGAATGGAATCAACTGCAAAACATGATAAGAAATGAAGTATGGCTATGGAATATGAATGTGAAATGAAATGGAAATGGAATATGAAAGTGAAATGGAATGAAAGTGGAGTGAGATGGAATGAAACTATAAAATAAAATGAAAATGGGGTGAGATGAAATGAATTTGCAGATTATGAACTGCAAATGAATGTAGCTTTATGTCATTACTTATTACAGAAAGAAAATGGAAAATATAGGATGTCAGAAATCTTTGATTTTCACCCTCTATTTTCTATATAAGTATGCCAATTAATTACTGATTGGTTTTCATACTTATACATTTTATTATTATTTTATTATGTTTTTTTAGATATATATAATATATTATATATACTATTATATATATAGTATAATATATATATATATATATATATGATAGATAGATAGATAGATAGATAGATAGATAGATATAGGTAGAAGGTTTCTTGAATCAAGGAACCAAAGAAGGGTTAGACTCGTTACCCACAGAGGAGTTCAATAGGGTTCAGCAGCTATTTTTATGGAAAAGCCAGACTAGAGGGGTGGAAATACTAAAACACAAAGACAGACAAGGCAACGAAGGAGTGAAAACGATGAAAAATACAACAGGACTAGCACCCAGAATCCCATGAAAGAAGAGGGGCAGAAAAAAGAAGAATGAGTTGTTGATGGAATTTGGAAAGCTAATGATAGATTCAGGTAAGATGAAAGACCTATCCAGTTACTCCTTTACTAAACTTTAATTATGAAGTTCACTTCTTGGAATGTTAGGGGTCTAGGTAGCAAAAGGAAACAAAGGTTACTGAGTAATAGAATGAAACAAGCATCTCCGGATGTGATTTTCATCCAGGAAACTAAATGTTCCATTCAGAAGATAAGAGATATACATGGTAAGTGGCTCAATAGATTTGAGTTTCTGGAAGTCAAAGCAGAGAACACAACAGAGGTATTCTCACTCTTTGGAATCCACAAAAAGTTGACTTAATAGATGCGGAGGCATCTAGGGATTATTTATCTGTAATAATTCAACCAGCAGGAGAAAAGGAAACCTACTTGGTAACAAATGTCTATGGCCCTCAAAGAATGGATGACAAACTCAGGCTTCTAAACTCTCTAGAGACTCTCAAAGACAGATATGCAGGAATACCCTGCATCTTGGGGGGATTTCAACATGATCAGATCACTAATGGAAAAAAAAATGGGGGAACTAGAGTTCTAGGCATAGACTCTATGGATTTTCAATCCTTTATTGATAAGATGAAGCTGGTGGATATCAAAATGGATAACAAAATCTTCACCTGGAACAATAAAAGAGGAGGAGCATCCTAGGTAGCTTCCAAATTAGACAGATTCATAATCTCAGAGGATCTTATGCTCAATAACAAGGTAATGGTGGCAAGACTGCTTCCCTTTGGAGGCTCAGATCACTGGCCAGTACAACTGGAGGTTTAGGGCATTGGTAACCTCAAGAAACAACCTTTCAGATTTGAGAATATCTGGCTATCCCACCCAGATTTTATAAGCAACATAACCAAGTGGTGGGAAGGGGATTTAAACATACAGGGAACCAGAATGTTCCTTCTATAGAAAAGATTAAAACACATCAAGCTCGGGCTTAAAGATTGGAACAAGAATGAATTTGGCAATATCTTTGTAGAGAAAAAACTTATTGAAGGCAGAATGCAGATACTTAACCAAACCCTCATCAAAGAGGGCCATGATAAAGTCAGAAGAGAGCAAGCTACCAAATATCAGCAACAATGGGAGAATATATGCAAATAAGAGGAGATATTTTGGAGACAAAAATCTAGAGTCCAATGGCTAAAAGAAGGGGAATGTAACACCAGATTTTTTCACAAATCCACCATGGCAAACAGAGCACACAATAGAATTTCTCTGATTAAGGATAAAAGAGGAAATAATCTCAATACTCATGAAGAAATAGAAGCAGCCCTAGTCCAGCACTTTCAAATCATAGCACAAGAAACCTGTTATGAAAGAGATCTCTACATCCGGGACTTCACTAAGCATATTCCTAGGATAGTCTCCAGAGAGGATAATGTTAACCTTTACAGACCTGTGACCGAAGAGGAGGTCAATGGGGTTCTCAAAGAAATGCAGAATGGAAAGGCGCCAAGCCCGGATGGTTTCAATGTCGACTTCTTCAAAGCTTGTTGGAATATTGTCAAACGGGACATTTTGCAGGTTGTGGAAGATTCCAGGAGGCACAAAACCATTTTGAAAGCGTTGAATTCCTCTTTTATAGCCCTGATCCCTAAACAGGAGTTAGCTCAAACCCCTGATAGATTCAGACTTATAGCGTTGTGCAATGTGGTTTACAAGATAATATCAAAAGTGGTTGCAAATAGACTTAAACCCCTCTTGCCCTCTCTTGTTTCAGGGGAACAATCTGGATATGTGGAAGGAAGGAAAATTCTTAATAACATCATCCAAGCTCATGAAGTAGTGCACTCACTAACTATCAAGAAGAAAGCTGGAATGATCATGCAACTGGACATTGCCAAAGCTTATGATAAGCTGAATTGGAACTATATAAGGAAAGTTCTTATTTCTTTCGGGTTTGATCACAATTGGGTAAGATGGATTCTGGCTTTGATCACCTCTTCTAGTTTTTCAATTCTAGTTAATGGCTCTCCTTCAAAGACTTTCACTCCTTCCAGAGGTCTCAGGCAGGGTGACCCTCTCTCTCCCTTTCTCTTCATACTCATGATGGAAGGACTATGCAGGGAATACAAGCATGCAAAAGTAGTTGGTAAGATCAGGGGTATTCAACTCTCTGACAATGGATAGGCCTTGACTCATCAACAATTTGTGGATGACACCTTGATGTAGGGAATACCTACAGTCAAAGAAGCTCTTGCTTACAAACAAATCCTTAATGACTTTGCCATGGCCTCTGGTATGGAAGTTAATCTCTCCAAATCTAAGATTATTTTTCTTCAATACTAACATTGCTATTCAGAGGAACATATCTAGAATTCTGGGTTTTCAAAGAGACTCTCTCCCCTTGAAATACCTGGGGTTTCCTTTAACTACAAAACCATTACACAAGAGCATCTGGGAGCTGATGATCAGTAAACTGCATGACAAGACCAGAAAATGGACAATGAGATCTTTAAACTTGGCTGGTAGGTTGATCCTCACAAAGGCTGTTTTAAAATCAATCCCAATCTTTATGCTATCAACTATCCTTGCTCCTAAAGGATTCCTAAATCAAATGAGAAACATACAAATATACTTCCTTTGGGGCAAGGGGGAAGAAAAGAAGAAATGGACCTTAGTTGCCTGGGAAAAAATTTGCAAACCCAAAAACCATGGGGGTCTTGGTTTGGATGATCCTGAAATTCTATGTAAAGTTCTAGGGGAAAAATTATGATATCGATGGATAAAGGAACCAGAAGCACAATGGTCCATCACTTGGAAAGAAAAATATGCAAGCTCTTGGCTAGTTAATGACCGCATAAGGATGGATGGAAATATAAGAGGTTCTCACATTTGGAACAAAGCCTGGGATAACAGAGGCTTAATTCAAGATAGCAGCTTCTAGGAAATCAGAGAGGGAGACTTAGGCTTATTCTGGGAGGACAGATGGCAACAAGAACCTATTCTGTTACAGGAGGATTTGAAGGACCTCAAAGCAGAGACTGATACTAAGGAATTCACTCAGGTTAAGGATTTTTGGGATCAAACCAATAGTTGAGGGAAATGGAGAAATTGGAGGAATTTTGATCTTAGAAATGACAATTCTCTAAATTCTACGGCCGAAAGACTGATGAAAATGTTAGAGCAAAGGAAAATTTTGGTTTCAAAGGGGCATGACTAGCTAAGATGGGGCAACAACAATGAGGGGAACTTTAATCTCAAGGAAGCTAAACTCATACTCCTTGAACTTGATTCCCAGGCTCCTGACAGGATTTGGCAAAACCCATCGAAGCATCAGGGCTGGATGAAAGTTAAACTTTTTATGTGGCTGGTTTTGCAAATGAAAATCCTAACTTAGGACAATATTAAGAAGAGGAGTTTTCTAGGGCCTTCTAGATGCCAATTCTGTGAGGCTCAAGAGGAAACCATATAACACCTTCTCAATACCTGCAATTTCACTTCCAGATTATGGGATGTTTTTGCCTCAATCTTCCAACAATCTGACAGAGATATAGGAAGCCTTTTCAATACCCTAACCAAATGGAGAAGGAACTTTTCAGATAATGAAGTACTTGGCTCAGCATGGCCACTTACACCAAGCTTCATTATATGAAAAATTTGGAAAGAAAGGAACAATAGAATCTTCAAGAATGTTAAGAAGTCTTCCCAGTGTATCTTTGATCTGATCCTAAAACAAATTAAAGAAATGGTTAGTACCACAATTCGAAATCTCCCCTCGAATCCCCCTACTGCCACAGACTGGAGAATTCTATGTAGGCTTGAATTGCAGGGACTAGTTCCTCAGGGATTAATCAGGAAAGTTTCTACTATGGATACTGAGCTAGACTTCTGGCATCCTCCCCCTAAGGGCTTTCTAAAATTCAACATTGATGGGGCTTCTAAAGGTAATCCAGACACCACAAGCTATGGAGGGGTGTTAAGGGATGACAAGGGAAACATTCTATTTATCTTCCATGACCATTTAGGAAAGGCCACCAACAACATGGCGGAGATAGTGGCCATGGAACAATGTCTTGAGTTCCTAGTTCAGGAAAATCGCCAAAATACGATCATTGAAGCTGACTCTGAGCTGGTCATTAACTCAGTCAAGAGAATAAGTTGGGGAACAACACTGGAAAAAGCCTCTAAAAATTGGAGGCTAATTCAAGTCTTCCAACGGATTCACAGTCATCTACAGAGCTTGAGAACAGTCAGTTTTGCACATGTACAAAGAAAGGCCAATAAAATTACGGATTTGCTTGCCAATCAAGGAGTGATCTGCACAGATAATAGGGTTGCGATGAACTGGGAAGAGTTCCCTCGAAACAGATTAAAGATGGAGTGTCAAAACCAAGCAGATGAAGACAATACAGTGTTTCTTAAGAGAACTATGGAGACGAATACAGTTAACTAGCAGTTGCTGGATCAGTGACTCATTCACAATGAAGTCTTTTGAAAGAGGTTTGGAGAGGTCAACCAGAGATATCCAGATTATCAGGTTCACGGAAGAATCCAGTTGTAATGAAAGGAATGAAAGGGCTTCAGGGGATGTAGGTAGGATGGTGGCGAATCCTTTATGCATTGGGGTTATAAGGGATGGACATGTGATTGGCCAGGAGCAGAGGATAACCGAAAAATGCGAAACCAGAGATTTTTTAACTATACTCTTTTTACCAAGGCATGAGTAGTTTTCAGGCGATCGCAACCCTCACAAGCGGGAAGCAGTTTTTCACTTTCCAGAGCGATCCCACTCTTTGAGCTCCACGTGGCGATGGGGTTGGAGGGATTACCACCCTCATCGCATGCTATTTCCCATGCATTTGGGCAGGCACGATTTCAATCTCTACCGTCGGATGGCACATGGAGATTCAACGGATCAGATTGCCCATGCTACTTTGCAAACTCTCGAGGTAATTGGCGAGCAACTCTTCAGTCCGACTTGGTCTATAGTCATTGGATCAAATGGTAAGGCTCAAATGATGAGATTAAAGAGGAAGGCTATGTTTGGTGGGAAAAGCTCTTGCCGAGGGACTGTACCTAAGTTGGTGACACCGGGTGGTCGTGCTACCTTAATTTGCAGACAACCATGTGTCCTGTTCTTTTTGTATCCAAGTCCAAACTTATGTATTTTTCTTTTGAGATAGGTAAAGGGGGTAAGGTATCGATTTGTTGGGACATCTCCATAGTCAACGACCATGAAAGTTTTGATGTAATCTATGTACTTTATTTTATGATTAATGAATTGAAAGGTCTGACTCTTGCATTAGCAAATATATATATATATATATATATATATAATATATATATATATATATATATACAGGAAAAATAAAAGCTAAGTCGGTGGAGAAGAAGAATTCTTCTTCACCAACTTCATTTCAGTGTTATGTTGGAAAATCTTGATAAAATCCTCTCTTGAAATTGACTTATGATATATCTTCAACCGATGACCATTCACAAGAAGAGGTACCTTTCTTTCATCTATTGTCCTTATTCTCACTGCTCCATTATTAAAGACTTCTTCAATCTCATATGGCCCAACCCAATGAGTCTGAAACTTTCCTTGAAAATCTTTGAATTTTGAATCGAACAAAAGTGCCCAATCCCCTGCTTGAAACTTTTTCTCCTTTATATACTTATCATGCCATTTAGCCCTTTGTTGCTGGACTATACTGGTTCTTTGAACTGCATCTTGCCTGATTTCATCAAGCTCATTGAGTTGCTCCAATCTATGTTTCTGTGCTTCTGATAAATCCAGTCCCAATTGGACTGCCATCTTGAAGGTTCTAATTTGAAACTCTATAGGGAACGGGACTTGCTTCCCATAAACAAGCTCATAAGGAGTATGTCCTATTGTGTTCTTCCATGTAGTTCTATAGGCCCATAAGGCTTCAGGAAGCCTTTCTGCCCAATATCTTCTGTGTAGATGTATAGTCTTAGTGAAAATTCCTTCAATCGCCTTATTGGTAGATTCAACTTGACCATTTGCTTGTGGATGATAAGGAGTAGACTTTTTGTGTTTGATCTTATAATCTTCCACAAGCCTTTCCACCATTTTAGATGTAAATTTAGATCCCTGATCTGTCACAATTTCTCTTGGAACACCAAAATGAGTGAAGATGTCCTCAAAAAGAAAATTAACTACAGATTTTTTATTAGCAAAAGGTGATGCTTTAGCCTCTACCCATTTATTGACATAACTAGTGCGTACCAAAATATACTTCTTTTGTTTAGATGGAGGATTAATTGGTCCAACAAAATCCAAGGCCCATTTTTCAAAGGGTTCAATGAGTACCTGAGTTTGTAGTGGAATTTCATCTAAAGGAGCAGGTTTTCCTACCCTTTGGCAGTTATCACACCTTTTGACATATTCTTTGGCATCTTTGAAGATAGAGGGCCAATAATATGCCAAATGAAGGATTTTATAGGTTGTCCTCTTGTCAGCAAAGTGTCCACCACAAGGTTCATCATGACATGCCTTAAGAATTTCAGGCATTTCATCTTCTCGAACACATCTTCTGATCATGATATTTGGACCTGTTTTATACAATTCATTAGTAATCCATAAGTAACTTGCACTTGTTTGAATGATTTTTATTTTCTACTTAGGAAACAAATGTGAAGGTAATTTTCCTGGACTAAGTAATTGGCAATATCTGCAAACTAAGGGGTCTGAGTAGTTACTGCAAAAAGATATTCATCAGGAAATTTATCTTCAACTGGAGTGTCATCTTTGATATTTTGAATTCTAGACAAGAAATCAGCAAATATGTTTTGTTTTCCAAGACTATCTAGAACAGTGACGTTGAATTCTTGCAGGAGTAATAACCATCTTGTAACTCTTCCATTAGTAATAGGTTTATTCATTAAGTACCTAATTGCGAAGTGATCTATATGAACAAAGGTTTCATAGCCTGTTATGTAATGTCTGAACTTGTTGATAGCATGAACAACATCTAAGAATTCCTTTTCAGTTACAGTGTAATTTAACTTAGTGGGAGTCCAATTCTTGCTTGTGTAATAGATAGCATAGGGGATCAAATCTTTTTTCCCTAATACAGCTCCCACAGTTGTATCTGAAGCGTCTGTTGAAATTTGAAAAGGTAGTTTCCAATTTGGACCTCTTAAGATGGGTGCTTCAGAAATTTTTGTTTTTATAGTCCCAAATGCCAACTGGCAATCAGGATTCCAATTGAATTCACAATCTTTGGTGAGTAATTTGAAGAGTGGGGATTCTAGTTTAGTGAAATTTTCTATAAACCTTCTATAGTATCATGTGAATCCTAGAAAACTTCTAACATCCTTTTGACAACTTGGGATTGATAGTTTAGAGATGACTTCAACTTTAGATTTATGAACTTTAATTCCATCTCCTGAAATGTGATGTCCTAAAACAATCCCTTCTATAATCATCATAAAACATTTTTCATGGCTTAGTGAAAGGTTTACATCCTTACATCTTTTAATAACTTTTTCCAAATTTTCTAAAGCTTCTTCAAATGTATTCTCATAAACTGTAAAGTCATCCATATACACCTCTACACAATCATGTATTAGATCAAAAAATTTCCTAATACTGCTCTTTGGAATGTTGCAAGTGCATTGCACAGTCCAAAAGGAAGTACTCGGTAGCCATAAGTTCCCCATGGACAGGTGAATATGGTTTTATCTTGATCTTCAGGTGCTACCTGAATTTGATTGTAACCACTAAAACCATCCAAAAATGAGAAATACTTCTTACTTGCTAATGTATATAACACTTGATCTATAAAGGGCAAAGGAAAATGATTTTTTAGGGTAGCTTAATTCAATTCTCGATAATAAATGCATACCCTCCATTTACCATTCTTTTTAGGCATAATCATTAGAGGAGAAACCCACTAGCTGTCTGAAATTGGGTAAATGAAGTTTACATTCAACAATTTTTGCAACTCTTCTTTCACAATTTCCTTAAGATTTGGATTCATCCTTCTTTTAGGTTGTCTAATAGGTTTACAATTTTCCTCAATGTAGATGTGATGTATACAAGTCTTAGGACTAATTCCTTTCATGTCAGTATATTCCCATGCATATGCAGAAGAATGTTGTTGTAATGTTTTGATTAGCTTTTCATGTTGTAATTTTTCCAAGTTATTGTTTATGTTCAATGTTTTCCCTGGAAAGATTTCAACTGTAGAGCTACAAATTCTTCCATAGAATAAAGAGACATCTGACTAGATGACAAATATTCAATATTGGATTTTTCTTGAAATTGATTATGTTAATATTCTGGAGATGATTCAAAATTTTCCATTATATTTAAGATTTGACTATCTTCACTAATGGTTGAAATAGTAAAGAGAGGTTGAACATCATTTTCATCATCAATCCATTCTTCGTCATTTATATCTGTGATTGTTCTTGTTGGAGGATATAAATTGAATTTCTTAGTTGAGTTACCATCATCGATATACATATCACCATATCTACATCTAATGAAAGCATCAGTTGTATCCATCCAAGGTCTTCCTAATATAAGTGGATTTCCTCCTAGATTGTTCTTAGGGGTTAAGATCATAAAATCAACAGGGTATCCCAAGAGTCTAAAGGCACTGAAATATCTTCTAACACACCATCTGGTTTGATTATAGATCCATTTGCCAATTGCAATAATGTAGGTGTATAAAAAATATTAGGAAGCTTGAGTTGTTCCATGGTTTGTTTGCTCATGATGTTTATTTCTGCTCCTAAATCAATCAATGTATTCGGAATTTCAACTCCATTGATATGTATTTTTACCACTGGACTTCCTGGATCTACATAGTTTTGTGTGGCAATTTTCTCATCATTATGTCTGCTATTTTCCTTCCAGCTGCTCAACTCCTTTATTGTTTTAGCTAGAATTGGAATCTCCTTAATGCCTTGTAACAAAGGGATTTTGACACAAACATTTTTCAATTCATCTAGAAAATCATAATTAGGCAACATAATATTCTTTTCTACCCTTCTATCAACTTGTAATCTTTCAGGAAAACGAGGTGTAGAAGTAGATACTGGTGGTTGCTCTATGATAGGAGTTCAGTTTATTGGTTCTTTCTGCTTTTCATTTTCAGTATTCTGGTTTTGAAGAGATATTCCTTCAAAACTTTTATTTGGCTATAGACAATCTTCCTCAGAAGGATTTTTCTTTTCTAATATCCTACCAGATCTTAGTTGGACATCATTGAGATCTAAAAGAGTGATCATATAAGTTGGAAATTGTTTTCCTTCCACCATATAGGTATTCTGAGGATTTTTATTGTTGGGGTTTGGTAATGGTTGGGCAGGTAACTGATTTGGTCTCTGTGGGAATGACAGTGAAAATTGAGGATTTTGGCTTTGAAGTTGGGGTTGTTGATTTTGTTGAGGAATTTGTTGGGGAGGATAGTTTGGATATGATGGAGGATATTGATACTATTGAGAGAATCTTCCATAGGGATTTTTCATTCCTTGAGCCCAAGGTTAAGATTGAGATTGAGATTGAGGCCAAGGTTGTTGCCAAGAATTCCAATTTGGTGGGGGCTAAATATACATTTGGTTGTTAAAACCTTAGTTTTGTGACCCCTGCCAAGGTCTTCTAAAGACAAAGAAAAGAGATTTTGTTGGATTTGAAATTATTTCCTCTTGAAAAACAACCTTAAGACTAGGAATTAAAGGAAAACTCTTGATCTCATGGTTTTCTGAACAAATCACACAAGTCTCTGTGATTTTTGTATCCAAAGGGCATTCTCTTAAAGCATGCTTCTTTCTGCATTTGGGATAGAAAATAACTAAAGCATCAGTCTTGTCTTTCTTCTTGTTTTGTAACTTAAGGGTGTCTATATGTTCACTAAGGCTCCCTAGAATATATGTTTTAAATTCATCAAACATGTTTCCAATTTCTGCCCTACTCACTGATCCAATTGCAGATTTATTCACTCTAGCAAGAGAAGGATCTCTTGGAACTTTCCCAGTTTTGGATTTTCCTCTTGAGAGATGAACACATAATTCTCCAATGTCATTTAATGAGTGTTGAGAGATATATCCCTTCCCCGTCATGTTAAGGATGTCTAGCCAGTCATCTCTAATGGCTTTTAATAAAAGAGCTTTTAAAGTATCTTGATCTAAGTTATCCATTTTTGCTCTTTTTAAGTTAAGTTGAATATTTTAATTAAATCTTCCAAAATTTCATCCTCTCTTTGCATCATTTTAAACACTTCATCTTTGTGATTGATAGGCATGCAATAATCCAAATACCTATCCAAAAATTCTCTCTTCATGTCATTCCATGCTCTAATAAACTAAGTGATCAATCCCATGAACCATTTTAAAGCCACTCCTTTTAATGTTGAAGGAAACAATTTTAGTTTTTGATATTCATGTAAATAATCATAAGTTTTGCACAATATTTCAAATTCAAATAAAAAGGTTTCAGGATCTTCACTTTTTAATCCATGAAAATTTGGGAGGACAGAAGGTGAGATATTTTTCATTGTGGCATTTGTTTCTTCATCAACTATAGGGAATCCAAAAGAATTATCAACTTTGCTATTTCCTCTACCTTCTCCATCATTTCCTCTACCTCTTCCATCATTTCCTCTACCTCTTCCTCCTCCAAATAGTGCAAATTCTCCATTTAGAACTCCCTCTCCTTCTTCTTCTCTTCCTGCCATTATAGATTCTTCAAAGTTAATATAAGATTCAACCTGCAAGGTTAATTGCTCTTCATTTGGTTCCTCTATCAATGGTATGTGGAAGAAAGGTTCTACTTCTCTCTCTCCACTAGGAATTTCTAATTCTTCGGCTAAAATATGTTCCCCTGTAGAGGTGAAAAAGGCTACTCCTTATGTTGGAGATCCAAGATTTTCTTCCTCTAGGACTGCCTTAGTATATGAAGTAGGAGATCCTCTTAATTGAATTTCTAACCTTAGAACTTTAGGAAGTCTATGGCTAGTGAAATGTGGAATATGAGTTTGAGATGGAGGTGTATCTCTTCTTAGTCTTGGTGGAGTAAGTGGTGTTGTATGAATTAAACTCCTGCCTCTAGCTATGAATCTACCCATAGAGTCTCTTTCTCTACGCATATCATTTTTTAGATGTAAGAGTTGAGGTTACCTAATTACACTTCCCCGACAACGATGCCAAAATGTTTAGTCAATTTATTGTCCTAAATTTCTTTCATAAATTATCAACCGAGGTTTGTAAGCTAATGAAGTGTGGTGCACTATATGTGCTTAATTAACCTTTTTCTTACTTCGTTGTTTTGTATTTTATGTTGTTTTGGGGGGTTTCTGTTTTTTTATGTCTAAGAATGTACAACCGGAAACTATGAGAAAATTTAATTGAATCTAATGAATTTTAAAGGAAAGGAAATGTTCCTAAGTTAATCTAATTTCCTAAAAATGGACCAAGAACTGTTGGCTAGTTAGAACCTAATAAAAAAAAATAGAGCATCTATCTTATCTTATCATTAGTCCTAATCCATGGGTCTAATTCTTAAAACCAAGAATGAAATTGATGCAGAAGGTAACTCAGTAATTGCATTCATTAAACATTCAACCATTCAATTTTGGAATATGATTAAATCAATCCCCTTGAAATGATTATTAGGAATATCAGTGATGCAACTAAGTGAGGATCTGAAAGCAAAAAGGTAAAAGCATGTAAAACTAATTGTAAACAACTAATGTATTTTTTACTTTCTCCAACATTCAAATGTGAAGCATTACCCTCTTGAAGTGTTGTACAAGAAATCAATTATACCATAGTTCCTAAGTTCATAGGAAAATAACAATGTACTGAGTAAATTCAATCACTATATGAATTAGACATTTAACCATTTAGTTTAGGATCACCATTGTCTTGAAATGGATTTTGAAAACATCCATTAACACAGTTAATTGACAATTTTGTTCTAAGAAAATGAATGACAAAACAGTAAGAAAACTAAGCAACTGTGTATTCTTATTACTTCAATCTTATTTAGTTTGGAAACAGAGTCAGTTTTCTCCACGAAATATCTTAGAAGAACAAGGTTGCACAGTTGTGATTTATCTTTATGCTATTGATTAAAACTGAAATGAAATACCATCCTAATTTAGAAAACGTATTTGTTGAAAATAGAGTAATGGAAATTGAACTAAAAACAACAAATGAAAAACCTCCTTCAATGCAGGGGCCCTCTGCAACTGACATGGCTGTAATGCTAGCTAGTTAAGAATGCACTTTAAATTATCATTGGCAACATGAAATTTGTATTATGAAAAAACAAAGTCTGAATACAGAGTATCAATAAAAAGCCCCAACTTAACATGTAATTCCTTCTAACTTATCACTTCCTCTTGGTTCCATGCAACTGACATTTAAAGGAAAATAACGTAACTGTTTATGAGATAAACTTGCTACAAGTGGCTAATTAAAATTAAATTTAACATGACTATTTATGAGATAAACTTGCTATAGGTGGCTAATTCAAATTGCAATAGGACTATTTAAAATTTTGATTAGCTATAGGTGGCTAATTCGAATTAGATTTGCAACAGAACTATTAGACTCTTGATTAGCTATGAAAGAGAAAATCAAGAGTCCTACTGCTTTCGGATAACGTACTTTGACTCCATCTTTGACCATGACCTTAGGTTTGCTTTTCCATTGATCTGGACCGAGTGAATAGGATAGAATCCATGTGGAGATGATTCTATAAATGTCCATGTGGCCCAATTCTTCATTTGACACCTGGAACTTGCCAAACCATGAGAGTAGCTACGGAATGCATAGTTAGCTACAGAATAGGATGTGTTCTATAGCTAATTTGAAAAAATCTATTCAAATAGCAAGAACATGAAAATATAATATGGCGATCATTTTGATGCTTTCCTTAAGACAAAACCTAGCATTTATCATTGATAGGGTCTATAATCTTATGAGAAAGTGAGGGAAAAAGGTGAGAAAAAATGTCAAGTAGAGGGTAATTATGAGGTTCAACAACTTGTATCATGGCAGTCAGTATGGTAGATCAACTTGTAAGAGGCATAAATTTTGCATACAAACTTCTAGTACCAGATGGTCTCGCACAAGCGATAATTTTTTTACCCCAAAAAAATTTGTTTAATGCCTCAAAATGGCTCTAGAAGATTTCGTACCTAAATTTTCCAAATTGGGACCCATTGATAAAAATGTCCCTACAAGCTCATTCATGTAATTCTTCCACTCTCAAAGCATTGAGATAGATAACAAACAATATAATAATTCATTATGAATCAAGAAAAGTTATAGATGAGAAATAGTATCACAATTCCCAAAATTACATATGAATGAAGTCAAAACTGGAAGAAACTTACCCCTCAAAGAATACAAAACCTATGAGAAGATAGAAAAATAAGTATAAAGAAATGGGGGTTTTAAGAAATGAACGATGACAACCTATTGCGGCGCTCAAAACCATGATCAATCTAGAATCATGATATGAACATAAAAGAGTAATAAATGGATACATAAAGTTAAATATGTGAAAGTTTCTCAAACAAGTGTAAGAAATCAACTAGGACATAATGGAGGCTTTTGTAATTAGGGAATAGGAATAATGAAATAACTTAGCACTCTACTTGTATATTCTAAATAAGCATGTGGCAAGTGGTTGTGGAATCAAATATGTGTGGCAATGACTTCATATGTGGAAAAAGAAATAAACTATGTAGACTAATGAGAAAACACCTAGCATAATTGAAAAAACTAGTGAGAATCAACTAAGGGAACTTGCACAAGAATGATGACCTCAGAAGTGAAAATGGGGCTAACATGAGGAAAACATGCCCACAAGAACATGTGCATGTCCTTAGCAATGCACACGTGGTCCTAGTTGTCTAGGTTCTGTAAGGCCCAAACTAGGCTACCTTCTTAGCATGGCTCAAAAGTGTATGTGCATTATTAGAAAATTTGAAAACCTTAACTTTATGCATTATGAAAACCCTAGATTTGTGGAATTTTAAAACCCTATCAATGTGGAATGTGGAAACTCCAATATAGTGAGTTCAAATTTGAGTGCATAATTACGAAATGTAAGTACAAACCATATTTACCTTGCTTAATAGATTGGCGATGTTTGTCAATGTGTATTGAAGTGAAATTTGAAGACCTTAATTTTGTGCAATTTGAAAACCATAATTTTATGGAATTTGAAAACCCTAGTATTGTATAATTTGATGGAATGGAATCATGTGGATGTAATTGTCATTTATACCATTATGACTAATTTATTCCCAACACTTTCTATCTCTGTATTTCTATTTACACATTTTCTAGTCTCTCTCTCTCTCTCTCTCTCATTTTCCAACAAGAACTTCATCGACTCCCATTGAAGAAATTTTATGAGCTTCTTATCATTGAAATCCCTAACCAATAGAAAATATGACCCATGATAAATATGACCATAGTAACTATGACATACAAGAACTATGAACTTGAGAAATTTAACCCTTACGAACTATGGCGCATAATAACTATGACCTCAAGAACTTTGACCCTCATGAACTATGACCTTAGGAACCATTCCTTTGTTGTTCATAGATCCCTTGTAAATTAGAAACTTTTAATTCATTTTACAATAATCATGATCACAAGAATTATGATATGGAACCTTTGACTATGAAATTAAACTAGGACCCTTTTTTTTCACTGATAGTTCTAGGGAATAATTCCTTTGTTAGTAGGAACATTGACTTACAATAAATATAATCAATGCTTATTAGTCATAGTTATAGGAAATTTCTTGATTAGAGAACTATTATGACCAACGACCTATAATTATCGTATTCATTCATAGATCAGATTTCTTGTCATCGAGAGTAACTGTGGTAATAGTTCTCATTGGTTATAGTTACTATGGGTTACAGTTCCTATTTGGATAGAGTTATTGAGGTCATAGTTTTTCTTGAATTGATTCCAAAATCTATCTTTTCAATGTCTCCATTATTTAACGATGAGCAGTGGGAGAACGATGAGAATTATCCACCAAGATGAAGAGTCCTTAAAATTATGTTATCAAGATGTATGCATGTATGATATTGATAATATTGGCACTTTTCCAGTATCCTCTTCCTCCCATATTTTGGTCATCCATTTTCTTTCAACCCCTTATTCTAAAGTAATATTCGTTAGGATCACCGCTACAGTTTCCAAATGGTTGAGTAAGTGATATGGTGAGTTGACAAGGTAGTTTAATTGTTAAATGTGATGGGGCAGTTTTTTTGAGTTTTAAATTTAAATTCAAAATCTTAAAGTTGCAGTATACCACCTCTCATTTGTCTCAGAGAATATTTTAAAAACTCTTTGTTTAGTTCGAATCGATGCAAGAATATGGAAGAAAGTAGAGCCAAGACATAAGCAAGAGGCTCCATAATGGACATTTCATTGTAGTATATGTGTTGTGTCTTTTTCACTGTTGGAAGCAGTCTTAAAATAATATCTTGAACATTCTATGGTCTCTGCATTTTCTATTCATGATTTTCTCCAACAACAATTTTACATGGGGTCTTTTAGATAATGAGTCTTTCATTGGCATTTTGGACTAATCTTTGAGTACTCTCCAGTTATCAATCTCAGATATCAAGTGACCTCATGTTTGGATAACTAATTATGGCATCTAATTACCTATTTTCTCATTCTTTTCCAACTTCCAAGAAATATTCAAATGTTCTACATTACAATTAGTAGGTTGATTGCTGAGTTACTACTTCCAGAAAGAATCCATTCGAAGTAAATTTAGCCAACTTGTGGAACTAAAAATGACAACATTTTCTAACAAAGAAAGCCAAATGTTTGCAGTGCAATTTCACATGAAGCAAGTGAAATCTATGTACACAACTAGAATCTTCATTGTCACCACACCACTATTTATACATATAAATGATTCATGAATTCCTTTAAGACACCATCCTCTGATAAGGGAAAGGATGTGCGTACCTAAGAGACTCTCAATGAGAAACCAACATGGCAATCAAAAGTAGACGAAATCTAAATCCTATCATATGGGTCATTAGTATAATATAATCTATGGAATCTATCTCAATGATTAGGCCCCACACATGACATGCAGAATAGTAGGTAAAAACCAAAAAGAAAATCTCATATCCTTAATAAATAATTAATTGATAAGTTATCTTTATTTTGTAAGACACTTATTAAACTATTTAAATTTATATGTTCTTTTTCTTTCTCTTTCTTAATTATTTTACTTCTAACCCTATGTTTTCAACAAAGTGTGTTGGTATCTAAGGTTTTTTACTAATTTGAAATACTATAAAGTTTTTTACAAATTTTAAACCCATCAATTAAAACAATTATAGTTCACAATTGTTTCTTAAACAATATGAAAGACATGATTTAAATACTTCACTATTTTAAATATCAATCAAGGTGAAAAGTTTGTAATTACAAGGCAAGAGCTTTGAATTCCATCACCACATAAAATCTTGCCATAAAATAATGTATTAACAATTTTTTTGATGTTTCCTTGAATTTATGCCTTCTTACTGAAATCAAACTAACAAAAATAAATTGAGTACTATAGATTGACTTAGCATATTACAATTAAAAATCCATAAATATTTTAGCCTCTTTTAATAGTTGAACTATTTTTCCATTTATCTTATTTATTGAAAAAAATTGTCTAATATATTCTCATGAATAAGCATATTGTGAGACTAAACAAATAGCTTAAAATATAATATAACCCTTCTAAAAAAAAATTGGACAATTTCAAAATAATACATTTGATAGTGTATTCTTTATTGATTAATATTTATTGATTAATATATAGAAAAACTATCCGACACAAATTAATAGTGACTTAAAATAAACAATAAATAAATTATTTGATATAAAAAATATTCTCTATTATTTTTGTATATTTCTAGTAAATAAAATCTCTTCTTTTATTTACGCACCCAAAGGTCTTACAATTTTCAAGAAAGTGAGAATTTTTGCATTTGAGATTCCTCTAACTCCAATCTTGTACTGCTATTATTAGCCATTAAGTTAGTTTTAATAGTAAATGAATATTTTTTTTTATTACAGTTAAATTAGTTTTGATAATAAATAAATAATTTTTTTTATTACAGTTAAGTTAGTTTTAATAGTAAATAAATAACTTTTTTATTGCCCGTTTTATTTGTCAAATTTTTTTACTTTCAAGTTCTCGAATCAAGGAGGCTATAACGTCCAACATATTATACACCACATGTGAGTCGATGTTTTTATTATCTAAATTTTGTTTTCAACAACCTAATCAAGAAAGCCCTAAAACCAACAACCGAATCAAGAAAGCCCTACAACGAACAGAAGAATACGATGTAAATCTCTATATTCATCATTTAATCGAATCTTAGTGTCACACTGATCTTTATCTTGAGATTGATTTAGTAAATTTTTCATGGATTGTAAATAACTTACAGGTGTATTGGGCTGGAAAATTCACCAATGCCCTGTTTGTATTCAGGATTAGCTCTGGTTTTTAGGATTATAGTAGATAACCATTTAGAAACCAACTTGGACTGATTCTTCTAAGAATTAAGACCAATTTTATGGGTTAAGCATAATATGGTCATACAAAAAAATAGTTTATCTCAAACAACAACTTCAAACTCAGAAGTTCGAAGGCTTCAATGCTACTGAATTGTATCATCACCTGCATGGGAACATCAATTAAAAGAGAACGGAATCAAGTAAAATAGTTTTTTATTCCCCATATAAACTTTGATTTTAAATGCGTGGAGATCATGATATGGTGTTGGAGATTTTAGCTGTGTTGTGAAGGCAGCTTACCTAGCCGGAATTCCTAGATTTGATCCCAACTCATATCCATGCCCCTTAGCTCGAGAAATTGCACCCGCAGCCATAGATGGAAAAGAGATATGGCCATGAGGAGCCTCTTTCTAATGTCCATTATGGAGTTGCCTTAGATGTTGTTGCTATGGGGGGGAGATCATGATATGGTGTTGGAGATTTTAGCTGTGTTGTGAAGGCAGCTTACCTAGCCGGAATTCCTAGATTTGATCCCAACTCATCTCCATGCCCCTTAGCTCGAGAAATTGCACCCGCAGCCATAGATGGAAAAGAGATATGGCCATGAGGAGCCTCTTTCTAATGTCCATTATGGAGTTGCCTTAGATGTTGTTGCTGTGGGGGGCGGTGCCCGATGCGCTAGAGGTTCACACTGAATCAGAGAACTATCTCTTCCCTAATCAATAATCTGTTGCAGACAGTGCCCTGTGCGTGAGAGGTTCAGACTGAAGTAGAGAACCATATCTTCCCTAATCAATAATCTGATGTAGAAAGCACGCAATATTTCAATTTGAAATGTTGGGCAGGAAGGAATTTGAATTTTGAAATCCTTTGGCGTGGAGTAGCATTGAATGCATTTAAGTTATTGGATAAGAGTCAAAGTTATTGAGGTATCGAAAAGGAGTTGTCTATAATGCGACTTTTTGGAGATTCCGGTGACGGAATCCGGCGGAAGAAATGAGGTTAAATCTTGATTTTTAGTAGTTAAAATGTTTTTTTAACTGCATATTTGGATTCAGTGCCCTGGAAAACCCCTAGGAGCCATTGATTGTGCAGAAACTAGCTATCAAACTTGGGATTCCAATGAATTACTGCCGGATTTTGACCGGAAAAATCCGCCGGAAAAACTTTCAAAAAGTCGCGTTATAGACTACTGCTATCGAAAATCATAAGAGTGGAAGAGTTGTCAGAATATTGAAAGTATTAACAGAACTTATTAACAGAAGGCGCAACTGAGACGGATGGGGCCCTCTAGCCACCTCAACAAGTTTGAGCAACCTGCAATCTGAGATAAGCTCAGTGAATCCTTGCAGCTAGGTGTCATCTACCATCCTTGCAGAGTGAACTTTATAAAGAGTTGACCAGAGGGAATCAGGTAATGCATAATGTTGATGAAGGTATAGAAATGTTAAAATATCGTCTCACCTGTCATCACTCTTTCGTAGACTTAGATGACATGGATGGTACTAAGAAACGTGCATTATTTTCACCGTTAAAGGATTTGCTTCCTTCACATAGTTTAATTGTGCTTACTTCTCGCAATCGGGATGTTCTTAGAAAATCTACAAGGATAGAAGAGTCATCCATTTACATGATGACAAGACTTGACCTTGAATGTTAAAAATAAATAAATTGGTCCTATGCCTTCAACCATCCTTATGTTGCTATGGAGTATGAAGATTTGGTGGGAGAGTTTTTAAGAGCATGCCGGGGATTTCCATACTCCCTCAAAGTGATTGGAGTGCTATTGTACTTGGAAATTTATGAGTATAGGGAAACTTATGTGCACAAACTATCCCAAGTGCTTCCCACCGAAATAAAAAAATAGACTTAAGATTAGTTATGACAGTCTTGATGAATGAGAAAAAGAAATATTCTTAGATAGTACATGTTTCTTCATAGGAATAAAGAGGGATACAACCATAATACTATGGTATGGATATGGCTGGAATGGATCACTGGATCTTAGGATTCTAGAGAGCAAGTGTCTTGTCACGTTCGATGAAGAAAACTGCATAAGAATGCACGATCATATCTAAGACCTAGGTAGAGAATTGGCGGAGCTTCCTGGATGACCACATCATCTTTGGCACCCAAATGACAACCTCTTTCATAATGTGTCGACTCCATCCATGGTAGGTGTTCAAAGCTCTAGACATCATGTTGTGTTTTGAAATTTATGGTTAGAGAATTGTGTTTTTAGGGTTGCGATTTCCTGATCTTTGCAAAGATGTCAATCTTGTCTTTTAACTACTTCACTTTAACAATTTAGGTGCGCAAACCTAGCATGATTCAACAAGGATCTAGTGAATCATCCCAAAGTCCTTCGGAGTTTAAAGATTGTATTATTGATATGAGCAGTTTGCAGCTACTGAGAGCTCCAACGAATTGTTTAGAATGGATATTCAAGATGATGAGACACCCAAAACTTCTATGGCTTCGTTGTGAGAGAAACATGAATATATATACTATGTTTACTAATTAACAATTATAGTTACCTTGTCACCAGCTAATTGGCCACCATGCAAACAACCACATGCCACCAACATATAAATCGGTCACAGACAAATCTCTGACACAGGGGACGGATGGCTCCAATAAGCCACAAGTATAGCGTTGAAACTTTAATGCATTTTTTAAATTTCAAACCGATTATCCTAAGTTTTATCAAAATCATGCAGTCTCCCCGGCAATAAGAGGTGCAAGCTGAAAGTTTGGGTAAAAGTTTGTTTGCAAGCGTATTTTTTTTTAAATTGGTTAAAACATAAAATGTATTAGTTGGTCAAGGCAATTTAATATTGAATTAGCATGTATTGATCGCAATTAAATTTCAAACCAAGTATCCTAAGTTTCATCAAAATCATGCAGTCTCCCCGGCAATAGGAGGTGCAAATTGAAAGTTTGGGTAAAAGTTTGTTTACAAGCGATTTTTTTTTTAAACATTGTTTAAAACATAAAATGTATTAGTTGGTCGAGGCCATTGAATATTACATCAGCGCCTATCGATCGCAATAATCCCTGCTATGCCGACGGCAGTGACTAATAATGAAATCCCAATGTTTCAAACTTAGGCACATGTTTTCGGGATATTTAATATGCACTAAGTGCTTGCACTTTGTTTGACAAGTCACATAATCATTGAGTGCTTGCATAGGCACATGTTTTAGGGATATTTAATATACACTAAGTGCTTGCATTTTGTTTGACAAGTCACATAATCATTGAGTGCTTGAATAGGACTTTTTAAACAAATGCAAGCACCCAATGTAGCTCTATCCAAATTAACAAAGGTATTTTGTAGGGTTTTACAATTTAGTATAAGAAACACATCAATCTATATCGCAAATAACATAATTACATCAACTTTATATATATAGATAATATAATTGATAGTAAAAAAAAAAATCTAATTTCTTACATAACTATTTTTTATTATTTAGTATGAAGGAGATGTGTAATTGCTTCACTATTCAACATGGAGATTACACATGACATCTAAAATAATATTCATATTACAACCCACGATGAAAGAAGGTATGTGAAATTGTTCCATACCCAACATAGAAATGACATTTGTATTTAAAAAAGAAACATGAATAATAAATAATATTAAGTGTCAACCATAATAAAAAAATTCAATCTCCATATTAAGTAACATAAATTTATATTAACTTCATATATAGAAGATAAA